>JAYMTA010003573.1:0-13997 GCA_036897625.1 Pelargonium cotyledonis | reverse complement strand
AAAAGACTCAAAAACTGAAACCCTAAATGCTACCCTTGAGAAGAGAGCATACTGGCCGCTCTAAAGAGAATACAATACACTGTGATTCATAAATGACTCTTTATTCAATTTTGTTATAAGGAGTATTTGAACACCGAAATCTCTTTGATCTTTTAATTATTAGAGCTCCGTTCACTAAAATAAACTTTAGTAGATTCTAATTTTACGTCGAAATTGTCCTCGTAATTGAAATGTAACTTTGAAAAAGAAAGAACTCATTCCAAATAATAATAGGAGACACCCTAAAGGAAAGACATTCTTATTGTTGCATATGAAAATGGCAAATCAATCATCAAAGCTCACAAAAAAATATAAAAAAAACAAGTGAAGCAAATCAATGCAAATTCCATTTCTTTCATTTTCCTCCTACTGTCAAGGAAATGAGAACAAATAATAGAGCATGGAGAATTAATTTCATGCATTAATTGAGAAAATGAAAACCACACCACAAGAACTTATTCATGGTTTTTGTATAAATAATTTTTTTTAAAAAAAAAATTGTACTAACAAATAAGTGATCATATTATACAAATATGGGTCAATTCCTTAACAAAACTTGTGGTAGAAATTGAGTAATTTAAGATGGGTGGTCCAAAATTTAATTTCAATTAAGATGTGGACCAATTTAGTGAGTGGAGAAATAAATTTTGCTTTGCAGATTGAAAAGTTTGATAATTATTATGGTATTTTCTGAAAACCATTGGTGCCCGACTGTACATATGATACATGGTTAGAAACAACAATTTAGATTTTGAAGTGAATTTTTCATATTCAATGAATAGAATTGATTTTGAGTCCGAATACATGAAAAAGTTCATTTAGCAACAGTCAAAATACGTCACGATAAGTCACAAAACAATTGCACTAGTTAATTTTTTGTTGTGGAAAGCCACAAATAGCTACACTCTTTGCGACGAACGATTGTGTCAATGGCCTAAAAAGACAATATTCCTCATAGTGAATAGGTACAAATTACAACTTTTACATTATAAAAAAACGCGGGTGAATACTGTATGCGCCTGAAACCGTGAAAAGTGTGGGTTGGATCTCATGTTCCCACGAGTTTGGAATAAAAAAAACTAATCCAAATCTGACTCACAAAAGGTGCAAATTACAAATTTTACGTAAAAAAATGCAGGTGAATACATATCTTCCCAACCGGGAACACAAATATTCGAATTTGAATGAGCCAAGTTCGCTAGTTCGAATCTGAATTATCAGCTATATATTTGGATGGTACCAACTAGAGTAGCGGTAGGGCAAGCTTAATCAATTAGGTAAGTACTAGTAGTAATGCTTTTGTGGTGAAGAAGCCATGAAAGGTGTTGGAACATTCTTTGGCCATCACATAATGTCTCTTTGAGCAACATTCTCCTTCCCCACAACCATTATTGTTTAAAATTAAAATCCGACAACCCACATTAATTTTGTCTTTGAAAACATCCATGGAATCCAAATCAATCAACAAACTATTCTGATTTTTTTCCTCTTTTTATTTGTCCTTGTGAAACACCATGTTATGGATGAGATTGAGAAAATGGAAGGTACTCGCCATCCGTATTTTTTGTGTGTGTTTTTATGTCCGCTACTTACAGATAGTTATCAATGAAATTGCAAATATTTTCCTGTCTAAAATCATAGGCATGTAAGTTACATGTAACAAAGGGTACCCAATAAAAATATGTTTTTGTTTGATAAACCACGTGTACATTTTCCCAATTTTAAAAGGGGGATTAGACCGGTTGAATATTTTAGTCGGTTGGACCAATACTTTGTTTTTCACTTGCTCTAGATCCTTACTCAACCGGAACAAATCAAGAAATTAATAGTATGAACCAATATGAATTAGCGAAAATCGATTTATATTGATATTTTATTTTAAAATGATATGACTCTGTTAGTGATGTAAAAATGGAACCAAACCGATAAATTCGATTGGATATCGACAAATGAAATTTGTGTTAAGGAGAGGTCTTTTGGACAACCTTAAAACTAAAACTTGGGCCTACTAGTTTCAAGGATAAAATATTATTGGCCCAATAGTTTGGCCCATCGCAGTTTAAACTATTGAAGAAGTTAAAAAGAAAAGTTGTTATCACAAGTCGATATGTCCGAGTGGTTAAGGAGACAGACTCGAAATCTGTTGGGCTTTGCCTGCGCAGGTTCGAATCCTGCTGTCGACGATTACTTTTTTCTATTATTTTTTTCATTTCCATAATACAAATTTGTTTTAAAACGATAATACTTGATTTTATATGATAATCGCTATATGTATTATTATTAAAACCCAACCCGTGAGGAGTCAGAGCAAATCAATGTAAATCCGATAACAACAGCCTCTTTCTGTGAAAACCCTAATGCCGCCTCTCTCTTCTAGGGCTTGAGTTCCGTTGCAGCCGCCTCTGGCGGCTTTGCCGTCAAAACTTCGCTTTCGGTATTACCAGGAGATGCTGAAGTCTAAACAACATGCGTCTTCAATCAAGATCTGGGTTGTACCGGTAGCTCCTTAATTTTTTTAGAAGTCTGTCTTCCCTTGTTGGAAGTTTGTCTTTGCTTATTTTTTTGGTAGTTTAGATGTCTTCTCTTGTTGGAAGTGGTTTCTATGGTGATTCACAATCCGATACGAATAGTAAAGTCTGAGATAGTCTTGTCGGGTCTCGTGTTAGGATCCGGGATGTCAAGATTGATTTGCTATCTTGGAAGGTTTTGGTTGTTCTTGAGACTGATATCGTTTCCAAAGGGTTAGAAATTAGCGACGCATGGGTTAGGGCTTGTTTTGGTTTGTACGTCTATGTCTGATTTATTTTGTTAAAGTTACAGGCGGTCTTGTTTGTAATTTTTCGTTGATGTTTACGTTAATAATATTCGTATTATTTTTCTAAAAAAAAACTCAACCGCACTTAAAACCTGACTTACATTTTTGCAACATTAGGTTGTACAAAATAGATTATCAACTTAGATTAAGTTGTATGAAATTGCACATTTTGTACCAAAATCCGACATAAAACTCAACCTCCTCTAGCTGAACTCTATTAAAATATTTTCAATTTGAATCGAAAGAAATCCGACCTGAAGAAAATCCGAGACTCGAATTGACAACTTTAAATCTTATACCATAAATCTTTATTTATTTATTTATTTTTTTGGCACAGCTCAACACACAGTCCTCAAGGTCTCAACACAACACCGTCATGGTGAGTGAGTGCTTCAATTCATAGAATTTTGAGTCTCATCAAGCTTCTTTCCATGGATAGAGAAACCCTAACCACCCCTTCGTCTTCAATCTCATCGTCTCCACCACCTCAACATGCTTGGACTCATGCTCACCAGATATTGCTTCCTCGCTGGCACTCCACAGCTCTTTCTCACCAGGTATCGCTTTCATTTTTTATGTTCCCTTTTCAATTTAGGGTTCGTTGCTGCTTCCAATTGCTTGATGAATTGAATTTCGATTTTTAGAATCTTATTACAGCTGTAACCGAACTAACCCAGCTGATTCCGCTAGTTTTGTACTTTTGTTTAGTGAATTGGTTGTAAATTTATTGTAATGATTGCTTGATAATTGGCTATTGTTTTATATAAATAAAAATAAAAATTTCTTAGCATCCATACACTAATATCTCTGAATTTGAGCCAATAGATGAATGTTTTTTTTGGGGATAGAATAATAGATGAATGCTTGTAAGTGTGGATGTCCCTTAACAGAGTTAGAATTTTGATCGTGCTATGTTAGAGTATAAAATTGGTATTTGGTATTCAATTGCTAGCTTAAGTTTTAGTTTAGTTGGTCCTCTACTTGGTCTCGGAGCAAGTTCAATCCAGGCCTTGGCCTGACTTTGTAAACTTCCCATTTGGTCTACACGTTAGGGGGGACTATTGATATAAAAAGCCTTGATTGGGTGCATGTGTTGAGCTCAATATAAAAGGAAAATGTGTGCTCACACGTAAGTGTGGTGATAAAAGTCTCACGTGGGAAAAATATAAAATTGGCGAGCTACATGTAAAGGTTGAAGCCAAATCTTACTTACAAGGGTGATGCCATTTTTGTAGTGGAAGCTTAATCGTTATGTGTAGCCCTTTATTCAAGATTAACATGTTATGTACTATTTTAAGCTGCCAAATATGTGCTTAACATTCCTTTTTGTTTCTTGGTGGAATAATGTTACCAGTCAATTATTCCCATTTCTATATCAAGAGTTAATCAGTTCGATGCCGGGAGGCTGGATATTGAAATGTCAGCCATGTTGAAAGAGCAGTTGGTTAAGGTGTTCTCTTTGATGAAGGTATTTTCACTGGCTTGTTATGGTATTTGTAGAGGGGAGTACGAGTATGTCTATTGTCTTACTCTTGCACTTATATCAGTCACAATTTGATTTTTTATTCCTCTGTTTGTTGGGTTTAGCCAGGAATGTTATTTCATTATGAACCAGAACTAGATGCTTTCCTCGAGTTTCTCATTTGGCGGTTTTCAATTTGGGTGGATAAGCCAACTCCAGGAATTGCTCTCATGAATTTGAGGTATCGAGACGAACGTGCAATTGGAACAATTGGAAAAGGTGAGAGAATTTGGAAGTCTTTCTTATGCTGCTAGTTCAGGACTTTAATCTTGGGATTATATCAAATGAGTAATGACTGACAGTTGTTTTCAGTCCTAGATAGAAATCTATTATGTGTAATCATGACCAGGGAACAAGTTTTACAGTAATGGTGTCTCATCATTATCTCTGTTTTAGTTCTTAGTTCTTACTGTTCTTATGTAAATTTAGAGGGCTCGTTCAACTTATGTAGAATGTGTAATCGATGTTTCTGATTGACCAACGGTTGAATCCTCATAATTTATACCTAAGCACGTGATGAATTTTCATATAAATGAAGACCAGAATATTAGATCAAAATAATTTGTAAACATCCTCTTTCCTCTTCTAGGAAATGATTTGCAATGAATGTTGTGGTGTGACTTTCATTTAGCTTGTGGCTTGAAGTGTCACTAGCTATCCTATTTCTTGGCATGGCTTCAATTTTGCATGGAAGGATTGTGGAATTTGAAAGTTGGATCTTGTACATTTTTTAACATAAGCTCCGGCACATTTGACATGAATATAATCGTCAAACGAACCATGCAGTTATTGTGTTATAAAATGGCAAGTGGCTTGCTTAAGTGATTGCAACATGATGGCCATAAATGTTTTTATGTGTTGAGTTGCTGATTGAGCATAGCACTTCCTAGCTACCATTAATATTTTCATCTTCTTTTTTCTTTTTCTCAGTTGATGTGCATGATCTAACTTTTAGTTGTTCAATTTGTGTGTCATTTTTCTGTGTAGTTAGAACTGGCTTGGAAGGACCTGGGCTCACTGTGGCCCAGAAGATTTGGTATTGTGTTGCCAGTGTTGGTTGTCAATATATCTGGGCTCGTTTACAATCATTCTCTGCTTTTCGTAGATGGGGTGATTCTGAGCAGGTATTGCACCAACACTTGACATATCTCTCTCTTCTGGGGATAGTGGATTGGGGGGAGGGGGGTGGACGGGTGAGTCTGAAATAGGCATTCATATGCTTTTGTGTACTCTTCAGAGGTCATTGGTTCGCTGGGCATGGATTTTGACACAACGAGTTGAAGGATTGTATAAAGCAGCCTCGTTTAGCAACTTGCTCATATTTCTTTACACTGGAAGGTATTTTTCTGAGCAATAAAAGGTTTTCCATCTAGGTGCGTGAGTGATCTAGAATCAGAGTTTTACTAATGATATTTTTATATATAAAATTTCCTTTGGTTCTTGATCAATTTATGGCATCAAACATTTTCTTAATCAATCCATTTCTTGATACAGGTATAGGAATCTCATTGAAAGAGCTTTAAGAGCTAGGCTTGTGTACGGGAACCCTAACATGAACCGTGCTGTAAGCTTTGAGTACATGAATCGCCAATTAGTTTGGAATGAATTCTCGGTAATTGCCCTTATTTATTGAATTAAGTATTTAACTAATGTAGATTTTAGGGAATGAGTTCAAATGATTGCATGCCCATGTTGACTCTACCAATTAGGATTCCTTCAAGGATTTTAGGCAGAACATAAGCACTTCCTCTTGATTCTAGAATACTAGATTGAGAGGGATGGGGCTTTAGTTTTATTTCTCTTCAATTGAGTTTCATGATTTAAATTTTGTGTTCAGTGTTAATAAAATGGCATGCTTTGCATACCTATCACTGTGTTAAGATCATAGCAAGTCTAAAGAAATTTCATTTAATATTAAGTGGGATGCTTTACATGTCACTTGAGTAAATATTTAGTTGATTAGTAAATATCTTAATTTTTTTTAGATTAAAGAGAGTTAAAAGAGAAATGCTATCAACTCAAGGAAGGAAAGAATGAAAGATTCGCTGGTGCATGATCAAAATAATAAATTCAACTTCCATTCCTAAAAAATAGGTTTGGCATAAGATTATGTTGCCCTAAGCTTTATCTAGTCTCAACGTTGCATTTAGGTTCTCTCTTATCCCTTTCCCTGCTGAAGATGTGTATTGAACAATGAACTAAATTCTTCTGTTGTTTGTGAATTTACTATGAGAAAGCTCAAACCTGCAAGAGATTTGTACTATACTAGAACGAACGGCCCATGGACCTAGTGGTTGGCTGGCTGGCAATGTCGCATGTGAGCAAGAAACTGGATCGTGAAAGATTGATACTGGTTCCTGGTATATGGAACAGTATGATTCACATTTCGTCATAGTTGGACTGAAATATTTTAAGATGGAAACAATTTAAGAAAGAGAAAGTATTAAAATATTTTGGCATTCTGAATGGTTAACCTGACATTTATCCACCATGCTAATAGGCCGGATATTTAGATCTGTAAATCTATATTGGGAATGGAAGAAAATTGTAAGATTAAATTTAGTTGTGGGACTTCACATATGCGGTCACACATCAGTTCTGTAACATCTGGCTGTACACTTTCTAAATATCAGTTCAATTATTTTAATTGTATAATATATCTATTGTACTCCTCTTTAAAAAAATGAAGTCAATTGAAACTCACTGTTCTAGTCCACTAAACCTTACCATTCTAATATTGCAGGAGATGCTGCTGCTTCTTCTTCCTCTTCTCAACTCATCGTCAATTAAGAATATTCTTCGCCCGTTTTTGAAGGATAAAAATTCAAGTTCTGCAGAGGATGAATCCTCTTGCCCTATTTGTCAAGCGAACCCAACCACTCCATATCTTGCTTTGCCTTGTCAGCACAGGTATTCCATTCTTGCATGCTTCATTCTTGAAGGCAACCAAACATTTCAAGCCCTAGTTTTGTTATCAGGATGGTTTTCAAGACAAAATGAGCTTAAGATCCATGTGATTTCTGCAGGTATTGTTACTACTGTCTCCGTACTCGGTGTGCAGCTGTAAAATCATTTCGATGCTCCAAGTGCAACGAGCCAGTTATCGCTATGCAACGGCATAGTAGTCCAGTTGCTGACAAGGGCTCCATACAGTGATTATTCTAGGGAGGTTGCAAATGTAGTAAATCTTCTACATAAGAAACAAGAGCATGTGCACTGTTCTTTCCACAGTGCCACAACTCTATTTGTTTGTTTTTAGATAGATTTTAACTTGTCATATGCCTGTACACATGTGTACTATTGTAATTCTAAAAAAAAAAAAGAATTATCATTAGTTTGTTTTTTTCCCTTTGCTTTTTGAGCAGCATGTTTTTGTCTCTACACTAGACTGATTCTGATATGGTAAGGCTTCAGTGTCCTGTCATTTAAATTGCTTGAAAGAATGTTGTTTCTTGAAAATTAGTTGTAATTTAAATGACTGTTACTATATGATTCAGACAGATTTGTTTGCAGATAATGACTTTAATTGCATGATTAGAAAATGCCAGAATTAGAGACCATGGTTTGACTAAACGAGGAAAAATTAGTCTCTGATGGTTGGATTTCTTGTACATTTGCTAGGAAAAGTCAGCATACCTGTTTAAATAATTTGTATATCTGTCACAGTCCAGTGCTTTTCTAATTTCATTCTTATCTTCCAACTGTAGTTTCTGACCTCTTTTCTGGGTTTTTGCATGAATACAAAGTCTTGTAAGATCTTCAAAGAGTTTGATGATCAATGGCTGGCTCAAGATGCAATATTTACCTGTAAGTGACGAATATTACTTCTTGTTCCTTATTTGGTACCCGTTGATGTATCTCATATCAATTAAATGTGTAAATTGTGACATTTTTAAGGTACTAGTGAAACTCTCCACCTATTAGCTTAGACTTTTACGATTTTGGTTTGAAGGGAATTCAACATGGTATTATAGAAGGTTTAGGTATGAAACTGAGGCTCACTCCATCACTCGTATGCCCTGGTCCCTAGTTCCATGTGCATAAGTAATTACTTGTAGCGGGTCTACGTGCAAAAGGACGTGCTTGCTAGTGAGAGAGTGTTGATGTATCCCAGAGCTAGCAATTTGGGTGCGAACTAGGGGGCAACCGAAACCTGACTTGCTTTTCTTGTGGGTTTGGTATTCGGGTCACATAAACGAGACCCGTGAAATTTTGGGTCAGTTCGGGTTTGCTAAGAGATTGGGGCGGGTCACACCACAAGACCCACACCTCTTGCGGGCTGGGTCCGGTTAGTGCTTTTCAATCCAAAACTCGAATTGTCAACTCTTGTATCACATATTCACATTAAATCCTTCAGACTTATGAGTGTCAAATCCACAACATAACTTCCACCTTGATAGGGGTGTGCTCTGACCAACAAAACTATCAAATAAATGTGAAAATTGTGACATCTTGATATATGAGTTGATTCCTCCACCTATTAGTTTAAAGCTCAAACACTCATAGGTTTTACAGAATATTCTTGTTGATTCTAATATTCTTCTTCGTAGTTCATGTTATTATCATTGATGTTTTGCTTGATGATGTTTAGGTGTAGAACATAAAATTACTCAATCTTGTCAATCTCTCATTCATGTTCCAAAAATGTTTCACACCAAACTGCAAAGAGGTGGTTGATTATTTTATGACATAATTTCTTAAAGTTGAAAGCAATGTTTGTTGGAAATTATTGCTTTGATATATAAACTTGAATAATCATCTACTTTAGTTCAAAATAAATATTATGACCAAGTGCGCACACATAGGACAAAGTCTTCCTCAAAAGATATTATATTTCTTGCATATTGGTTGGTTGATTAGTTCCTTTCTTTGCATAGATTTGGAATTTTAAATTACTAGTATTGTTCATGAGATTGTAAGGCTAAGGGTTTTAGTTTTGCAGGTTACATGTTTTTTTACATGGAAAAGGTAAAATGATAGCAGATGCAGAGAATCACTAGCAATAATTTGGTACTCTTTAAAGAAAAAGATTTGATAGCTATCATTAGAACATGAAGCATCATTAAGCTACAAAGAAGGTTAGGTGGGTACTACTATTCTATATATATGTGGCTTGAACTGGCGATTTGGACCCGAACTGGTCGACACATAAAATTGGGTCGCTTGACTAATTTTTGGTCGGACAAACCTGCACATACCTGCACATTTTTCCAGTAAAACCTAACACGAACATCCTGGTCGAATTGCCAGCTCCACGTGTATTCAAGCGATTATTTTTTTTAGGGTTGACCTAACTGTTTGAACTTTTGTGGATAAAATGAGAGCAAATTACCTTAGTCACTAAGCCAATTTCGTATGATTTTAGAGCCGGTTACACGAAACTCGATAATTGTCTTGCATGTTAGGGTCACATACCAATTTTGAGTAAGAGTTACACATTTTCAACCCGAAACACCAAAAAGAGCGTCACTCTAAATCTTATCCCATATCATCAACGAGGAGGCTCGAACTTCAGATTTCAAAGAGAATTCAAAGTGTCTTAACCACTTGACCCAACATGTTTTAATTTTTGTGAATTGTTTTGAATGATTATTTATGAGATTTTCTCATTGGTTTAACTGAATTCGAGCCACTAAAAAATGTTGAAAATTTTTTCCGGTTTTAATTTCGTACGTGTAAGTTACAAACTGAGATTAGTTTGTTCTTCACGGATGTACTTGAGTTGCTTTATCCCAATAAATTAATTCAAATGATGGATTTAATTGGGGGAAAAAAAAAAGAGTTGAAGTGAGGCTTTCATGCAACATATTAAATATAATTTTTTTTTATAAATAGAAAAAGATTAAATCAGCAATTTGATTCAGATTGATCAATTAATAGATTGGTTTGAGAAATAGTATTTTTTTTATATAATATATAATAAAAAAATCTTTGAATGGCACGTCAAAAATATAAGCAACAAGTTCCATCAAAGTAATTATCAATCGTCACTAGCATTAATAAATAATTGTAGAATCCATGAAAATTAAAGCTATGTTTGATTGATGTTGCTTAACCTTTTTGCAAATAATTCGAAAATGAAAGTCAACATGCGTATTGAAAAGATCATCTCATCTTTATAAAAGAGTCCGAATAAGTTGATTGCGAAGAAGAACACTTCAAAATGAGAGGGATATGATCTAATATTTTACCAAACATTGGATTTTTCAAGTATATCATCATTTTTAAATCTTCAAGAGTCAAGACATCTTAATTTTCCATGACATTCTAACAGTCTAAACTTTTTTAGGTCCCCAAAATTTCATAAGCATTGGACCTCTCAGTTAGTAAGATACTTCAACCCCATCAATTAATAACTCCAAACATGTTAAGTATGTATTCTCTTAACTATTGCTGCGACGAAAGTTGTTACATCTCCAACTTTGAAACTCATCTATGCACAGGCCGGTCTGTATTTTTGACACATTTGATATTGTGCCAAATAAACGTTTGGTTCTCTGAAACTTACAGGAGCCCTCCCGTAATTTTGGAGCTCATGTGAGTCGTCTTGCATTTTTGAAGCTCATGAGTGATGTGTCCTCATACATCTTCAAAACTCATGAAAGTCCTCTCACATCTTCGAAAGTAATCTGAGACCCTCTCACAAGAACATCTTTGAAGCCTGAGAGAATTCTCAAGGTCACTCATTCTACAGGGTCACAAAAGTCATGCTTCTTTTATCACACGAGTCACTAGGACGACATGTTAAGATTGTATTGCTCTTAGGAACTCGAGTTAACCTCTATCGCACTTGGGAAGCAAGTGAAAGCCTCAAATTCCAACCAGAAAAATGTAACAATTTGATTCCGTATGGGTCGTTGGATTAGTGGGTCACTTGAGTAAAAAGAATAGATTCTAAAGTAATAATTGCAGGTATCATACCAAAAAGATAGGAACATTATATATACAGTACCCAAGTTGCTACACCCAATTACAATTGCCACAAATACATTTATAATTATAACTCATTTCACTAATTATAGTCAAATCTTCCTCAGCATCAAATAATTTTAATTTATTATATTTACTCAAATTCAAATTATACTATTAGTCTGGTAAAAAATATTATACTATTAGATGTCTAACAAAAATCTAAGAAATAGATACGAAAAATACATAGAAATATATGTCAACAATAGTGAAATTTGTTTTATGAATTGTCCACTATTATGAAAAATATAATTAGTGATGAATTGTTGTTTTGTAAACGAAAATAAATATAAATTTATTAGTTCAAATCAAAGAGTAACAAATCACGAATAGAGACAAGATTATCTTTCTCGAACTAATTTTTTTAGTGACACAAAATCAGATGATCTTGCAAGACAATGAGACACATAATTCGTATACCGCCTAACTAAAAATAACTCACACTAGAAAATTGAAGAAAATTAGCACTACACATCGCTAATATGAGACAAAAGACTCAAGAAGCCTCCCCTTCAGTATGCAGGACTGAGATAACCCGATTGCCTTCAGATTCAATCACAACATCATACTACCCCTTCCCAATGAGCCAGCTCATTACTTCACGAATTGTCATTACTTCCGCTAACGAGGTTCCATGACCCCCAACCTATCCGACCATCTCCCATATAACTTCCAAGACTATCATAGACGACCCAACCAATGGATTCAAACAAAGCTCCATCCGTATTGATCTTCACCTTGATACCTCGCGGAGGAACCCACCTACTCGACTAGCTCGCCGCTTGGGATATCATAGGGTTATTATTTAACCAGATTTTTGTTATTTTTCTCAAATTTTATAGCTTATTAATTATATTTGAGTAATTTATTTTTCATATGTAAATTCATGGGGGAATCATCTCAATAATGAGTCTGAGATTTAGGTCACAATAGCTCATTAGCATGTGCTTCCACATTGTCTTTCATGTAAATTATACTTTAATGTGATTTTAATTAAGATATATTTATATAAATATAAGTCACTGAGATTCTGTATTTGTTTTTTTTTTGTTTTAATCAAGTGAATTATTGCTTCCCATGACAACATTAAACAATTATAATTATATTCTCTCTCTCTCTCTCTCTCTCTCTCTCTCTCTATATATATATATATCTAGATTAAATCCAAATAATCAATAATCCCAAGGAGGCTAGTTTAGCTTAATTAGCATATATCACCCCAAATCAAGGATGGAAAAAGATGGATTAGAGCTACATGAGATGACATAATGAAATATTGTAATTACTATACATAATTAGTTAATTATAGTTGTTTTATGATGAAAGAAAATTAGTTTATGGTTTGGTTTTAATTGAGTGTGAGCAAAAGATTAAAAAAATCTTTTATTATATTTAATATTTATTTAAACATTTTCTACAACATAATTTGTAGAGCAAACATTAAAATATATTTGCGAACAATTTTTTCATATGAACTTATTTGAGCAAAATAATGTAAATGTCTCATAAATCAACAACATTTAGAACAAAAAATTCATGCAATGATGGTGATATTATATATATACATGTCAAAATGTTGTTTTAATTCATTTAAAATTAATATTGAACCCTAAAAATGTGAATATACTATGACATGTAAATTGTCACATCAAAATTTTTGTACGAAGATTTTGAGAAAGTAACATTATTTTGTGTAATAATATATGTGTCCCTAAGCATCATTGCTATGTATAATTGTTGTTAATTAAGACATACATATCTTTTAAATATCATTGTTATGATTAATTATTGTTAATTAAGACATGAATTGAACACACTGTCCACCAGCTTTTTCTGCTTCTGCCCCATCGCTTTATAAAAAAGCAAAGTGATAAAAAAGTTTTTTTTACCCAAACTTTGAACGGATGTTCAATTTGGTATCTAAATTTTTATTGTGTCTAATTGAGTACCCACACTTTTATTTTATATCTAATTGAGTACTCAAACTTTAATTTTGAACCTAATCTAGTACCTACCGTCTAAAAAACTGTTAAGTCTCGTCTACGTGGACAAAAATGCTAATGTAGTGATGACATGTACTATTGATTAGTGAGTTGTATAAATTTTGATGATGCGGCAAAAGGGACAAAAGTTGACATGGCATTTAAAAGTAATAAAATAAATAAAATAATAATAATAATAATAAATGAAAAGTCAGTTCATTTCTCTCTCCTCTCTCTCCTTCGGTCCTTCCTCGCCTCCTCCTCCTCTCTCGCCGCCGACGATGGCGGCAGCGGCGAGGGTTGCGATGGGATCGAAGGAAGCCGGCGAAGCCTCTTCGAGCCGCCGTCGCTGGGTTCGTTTGTGTGGACCGACAAGAGCTGCAAGGTCCTGCGTTTTTCGGTCGGAATTCTCCGGCCAAACTGGCTCGACGACAATGGACGGTTGGAAGACGCCGATGGCGATGGACGCGCGGTTGAGCAGATTGAACATCGTTGGTCCAGATCTACTCGCTGGAGCCCACAAGAAGTGCGGCGACATTCGCTTTCGCCGGAATTAGCAGGATAAGGCGACAGAGCCAGGAATAAAGAGAATTAACATACAAGTTGAAATGATTGATCATGTGTTTTTGGTTATGTTAAAAGTCAAGGTCTACAGGTCACTGTTTCTGAT
>JAYMTA010003572.1:0-13997 GCA_036897625.1 Pelargonium cotyledonis | reverse complement strand
CTATTTTGTGCTCATGAGCTTGTTTGACCAGCTCATGAGCTAATCCAAACACCCTCTAAAAGAAATTGGATGAAGAGACGAAAGGCTAACTAACTAAAGAACTTGTAATAAAGAAAAGAAGACAATGGCTAAGTTAAGTCTCTTGTATATATTACTTCACTTTGGATTGATGATTACAAGAGAAGTACATTACCTATGTATAGGAAATTTAGAGATCTTAGCTCATGAAACATATGAAGACACATGTCTTCTTACATGCTTAGGATGAACATATAATTGACACCTAAGTAGACACTTGTCTTAATGCATGACACACTAATTAGGAATTTGACACATAAGTGTACATGTGTCACTTAGAATGATAACCTAATTAGAATGTTGACACATAAGTGGACACTAAGCATACTCTTGGTAGGAATCTTGCTAGGAAGATGACACATATTCCTTGTTCATGCAAAGTGTGTTATAATTTAATATTAAGATTGTAAAGAAAAAAAAATGCAATAAAGGATTGATGAGAGCCTGCATCATATTAAAATTTACTAGATCCAATAGGGTGTTTTGGGTGCCAATTAAATAAAATGGCATTTTTATTGTTCTGATTTTACCTAAGGTATAACTAAATAAGTCTAACCTACGAATTACAACGCAACATGTGGCGCACGAGTGACACGTCATCAAGCTTCTCGACTTTGAAGATCGTCCCAAGATCATGTGCCCAAGACACTCAACCGGTGACAAACTTGCTCTCGAGACCGCCGACAATGCCCAACATCGCTCGACGGCGCACAAAGCAATTCTGTTTGTCCAACACCAATGGCCGCGTTCAAGGTTGACAGTGACGCCCAACGTCACTCGATGGCATCCAACGCCATTGGTCGCGTTTGAGATCACTGACAATACCCAACATCGCTCGATAGTGCCCAAAGTCATTGCATGTGTACTCAGACTAAGTCTACCAACCAAGCCAAGAATATATAATGGCAAGCTAAATTGTGATAGCAAGCCAATGAACCTAAGGAAGTCAAACCAAGACTAACCATATATTGGGGACGCGAGCCAATAGAAGAAAACAAACTAGCTACTCACGCAAATCCGGTTGTACAAAGGTATTTGGAACAACGAGTGAACAACCAGACCATAAGTGCATTCGTTTGCCTGCCATCAAAAGTCAAAACCCATCATACAAGGGTTGTTGTGACAACGATTGTACAACAAACCAATGAGCTTTGTCCATCCGCCAACGAAATTCAAGAGCTTTTGTATATAGGTTGTCGTGAAAAGGTTGAAGACTGTCGAGACAGTGGATCGTATCGAGATCTAAATGGTCTATTTCTCCATTCTAACAAAGTGTTTGAAGGCTCTAAAGGGGCCAATAACCCTATTGAACATGTTTGCTACCGTAGGTAAGCCTCTAAACCATTCTGGAAGCTCTCCATATCTCTAGATCATCCCAACAACATCTCAAAGTGTTCTAAAACCTAGATGCTACCCCGCGTAATAAAGGATTCTAGGGGTCTTCAATATTGCACGCTCTAAAACATAAGGGTCGTACGAAAGCACATTGAATCACCAAGCGCCTATGCACATTGCGCGCATAAAACAAATACCCTATTCATAAAACTTGAAGCCCTAGGACGCAAACCCACATGGTAGATGCTTTTAGGGGTGTTAACGTACATTTTGGCGCACGATGAATGTACGAGAACTGTCAACCATGACTAGCGTCTCGCGCAGCGCGCAGCGCGCTGGGAAGTCAGAACTTCAAGCCACTCAAGTGGACCCCACTTCACTATGGGCCAATCACACACGTCGACATGTAGCTTAAGTATAAGTTTAATAAAAATACCTTGTCATAATAGGATGACAAAGATTTTCATTATCTCATTTTTACTTTCTCTCGGCATTTTTGTACTTCGTTCGAGATCTCAAACTCACGCATGAGGTAGTGTCCTAGAAACAACCTGGGTATCCCGTACTTTGGTTGTTTTTTTCTTGCCTCGTGCAAGTTACAAATTCAAGACTTCGGCTAAAGCATAATGTACATTGACCATCGTACATCGACCATCCATAGTAGACTTTGATACTTAGAACAATATTAACCTCAACTTCCTTAACACGTTGAATAGATGACAAATATCTATAATGCACGCAATGACCAAGAAAAAATGCGCTTTAACTGGTTCTACTACCGAGAATGACTTAAAAGTCATCATTCCCATAACCTCGTAGAAAAATCGATATTGGCCTCTAGACACACCAACTTGTCATGTGTAGACGGATAAGAGAATTACATAGATAGATTCTAGCTCAAGATGAAAGTCTAGCTCTCTTAGCCTCGCAATGGGTGATACAAGTGAACTCCAATAGAGTCGTGAGTGCCCCAACAATCTCGGCTACGATCACTAAGTTTGTGGGTGAGCGTCGTGTTCATTAAGTTTGTGACAGCGCCAAAAAATTGATACGCTCACGACAAGTATACCATTTGCACAAATAACATAGGACTTTCTCAAGTTCGAGTATCGAATCCTCAGCGACTCGGGCGGAACTTTAGAAGCGAATAATACTAATTGATATGAAATGGAAATAAATGCAATAATAAATCCTAGTGCTTGAATTGATATTATGATTACTTGACAATAGAGTAAAGACAATACGTAAACTATGAAACAAATTAACAAGTTGTATATGATAATGATGATAATCAGGATGTGAATTGCTACTATGTTTCATATGATTTTCTAACTCACTTGGTTAATTAGTATATGAATTACTCGGCTATTTTATGTATGTAAATTCTCGCCAGAGAGTTGCCTACAACTTAATCGTATTGATTCCTAAAGCATGCTACTACAATAAGGCAACAATCCAATTAGCGAATGGTTCAACCTTATGGGCCACTAGGGTTTATGGGGCGTGGTACTACCCTAAAACACACCTAGGTTCAGATTTCTAACACAACACGACACACTCGCCAAAGATACAATCATGTAAGCATTCATGTAATAGAATATGTCAAAAACCATCACAAGCATTAAGAACAATTAAATCTTGAAATCCATATACTTCATTAACCAACTAAATCATCAAATCATCCTACAAACAATCCACACCCCAAGATTGGGTTTTAGTTACTCGTGATCATCAAAGAACGAAGACAATCTAATATTGAGTAAATAAACATAAGTTCCAATCCATAATCCCAACAAAAATCACTAAAAACCATATAAAATTTAAAACCTATGAAGAGCGACAATGGTTTCTCTCTTCTCTCGTCGTACTCCTTCATGTCGTCACTTGTCCTATGTGTCAGAATACATTATGACCCTCCGAAAGTAGCTAAAATAGGTCAAAACTCGAGATCACCTTGTCTAATTGAATTGCTAGATTTGTCGCAACATTTTGGCTTTAATGAGAGTTGATGCAGCATTTTGGCTTTAATGAGAGTTTCCGCGACAACTCTAAACCCAATTTGGAACTGAAAGTGTGTGTCTTTTTTCAGCTGGTCAACTTTGGTCAACATCCAATTGTCGCGGCATTCATAAGAATTGTCGCGACAATTCTAGTGTTGCACTTCTTGTCCACTTTTGTTCCAAGTTTAGCTCCCCTCCATGCTATATACGATCCGGGCACCAGAAGTTCACAACACTAGAGCACAACTCACATCATATACGCCACAGATAAGCTCATAATCTTATGAACAATATAAAAAACAAGACCAAAAACAAGCCAAAATCGCCTAAAAGTCACTATCTCGGTCGTTTCACACATCTAGGCACAAACATGATAAAACATTATCAAATGATTATGAAAAAATGGGTAAAGACTCTAGAATAACTAGGATTTAGGATTAGAATCTTGTATAAAATACGAGATGTCAATCACTAAGTTTGGCCCTCTTGTTTATTTTCGCCAACCAGGAGCTCATGTTCGACATTCCATACAACGGTTTGACCTACGTCGTTGAGTTCAAAATGAGATTTCATCTATGGATACAACCACAAACGAAATGCAATGCCATTCAATACATGTTTTTCGCTTGAGCCCTTTGGGAGCTGACCCAAACTTGGTTCCAAAACATCCCTAATGCCATCATCACCATTTGGGAATGATCTCGAGAGATATTCCTCAAACACTTTGTCTCCACATGAAATGACGTAAAAAAAATGTGTTCAAGCATGCTATTCTATTGGTCGAATTTCGATCCTCATCGAGTTGGCATAAACTAGAACCTATTGTGCAAGCTACACAAAGGTAATGAGCATGAAATTGATGATTGTCACTACTTCATGAAGTTTGTGGAAAAGAAATATAAGGAAGAAGAATTCGAGAAATTCCAAGCCACCTTTGAATGCCTCTAAAGAATAAGGTCTCATGGACAAATGGGAAAATAGGAAGAATGTATGTTTCTAAGGAATCAAACCCAAACCTAAAGGATGAAGTAGGGTGTTTGAATAACATAGAAAAGTGTATTCTAGATTGAGAAATATTTTGTAGTTCTTTATCGTGATAGTTATCCATGACGCTAATTAAAGGAAAGAAATTATTGTTCATCATGTCTAACAACATGGATCAAGAATGTCAAGGGTCGGGTGTATTGGCCGATAGTATGGATTTACTCTACCATTGTTTGAAAAGTTTATCATCATTTCTGACAACATGGATCAATTCTACCAAGATTCGACTGACATGTCCAACAACATGGGTAAACACATCCATTAATTGAAGGAACAAGCTCTATGTCTGAAAAGATGATCAGCTCCACCCAAGGAACGATCGCACTGCCAGAAAACATGATTGGCTTTGTCCAAGGTTTGGCCACAATGCCCGAAAGCATGATCAACTCTGCCAAAGGAACAATTGATATGCCTGGAAGCATGATTGGTTCCGCCCAAATTTTGGTCACTATGCCTGAAAGCATGCTCAACTCCTCCTAAGGATTGTTTGTTATGCCAAAAAGCATGGTCAACTCCGTCCAAGGTTTGACCGCCATGCCCGAAAGCATGGGTCAACTCTGCCCAAGTGTTACCTACGTCACTCAAAAGGTGTGAGGGTCTGATCCAACCTTATTCAAAAGAGACAATTTGAAAAAGAAGAGTCCAAATATAAACAATACGCATGTGAAAATCGAGGGATTATTACAAATTACTACCATGTAATTGAAATCTTTTGAAAATAACTACCCTATACTTTTTTTTTAATTATTATACCTTGTAGTTTCCTCAACTTTTTTTCCGTCCAATGAACTGTCGGTTTACACGCAAAATGACCAAAATACCCTTTGTCCATTTTAACTATTGACTACCCTGTACTTTCATATTTATGTTAGGGTTTGTGTTGGTTGAACAAATTTTTGGTTTGTGATGGGTTTGTTTTGGGTTTTTGTTGGATTTGTGTTGGTTGAACAAAAAATAAGTGAAGTTTCCGGTGAAACTTTGAACTTGACGGCGAGACTTTAAACTTTCCGTCGAAACTTTGAAGTTTCTTGCGAGACTAAATTTTCCGGTGAACATTCACCAATGAAAAAAGAGATAGGTAAAATAATCATTTCAATATTTTTTTTGAAATCATTTGATGTACACATGATGAGAAAATGTGTTTTCCGTCAAAATTAATTGAAGGAATGAATGGAGGAAAGTACTAAATAGTCAATTGCTATAAGATAAAGTATATGATAGTCAATTACAAAATGCGTCAATTATAAGATAAACATCTGTAATTATCCCAAAAATCAATCACCAAGACTGCGGATATTCATTCTCACATTCTTGCGGATTTTCATTCTCACATTCTCCCGGATGTTCAAACCCGCGGAGGTCCATTCTCACGAAAGATCAAGACTGTGGACGTCCATTCTTGCGGATATCCATTCCCGTCGAAGCCCATTCATACGGATGCACAAACAAATAGTTATCGTAGAAGGTGCCCACCATGCATATCCTCACTGGCAAGCTCAAAAAAGACAAAAATGAGGTGAATTCATGTTCCCGGACAAACCCTTAGGCTATGTTTGGTACATGGGAATGAGTTGGAATGGAATGCTCATTCCAACTCTTTTTTTCTTTTCTTATGTTTGGTAGAACCAGTAACAGATGGAAAGACCATTCCTGGAGAAAGCCCATTCCAGCTTTTTACATGAAAATCATTCCCTCTGAAAACCTGGGGAATGAGTATTCCTATTCCACCTGGAATGAAATTATAACAACAAAATTATTAAAATACCCTTTTCATATCTTACAAACCCAGTTAAACTCAATTACCTATTCTCTTTTATATACTAGTTTCACGTCATTATTTTCACATTCTTGAGTTTTTGGTTGTTGATCGGTTGTTCAACTTCCCTTTCTCAATCATCAACCAAAATTCAATTGCTCGTACGGTATTTTTTAAATTTGATTATTTCATTGTTTTATTCTCTGGTTAGTTTTGCACATCTTGGTCTGCCACTTTCTAAAAATTTGTTTTACTTCTCTTTGCTTGACATCCATGCCATTGCGTATATATGTATATTTCTCATCAATTATATGCATCACCTGTTTGTTCATATATGTGTATATATCTCATCTACATCACTTGTTTTTTTGAATAAGAAATTAAAGAAGCAAAAGAGAATAAGTTTCAATATTTCATAAAATTTGGTCTGGGCTCCTTTTCGACCACTATCCCGGATCGTAAAAAGTGTGTTTTCAATTAAAAGAAACAGACTAAGAAGAAGTATAAGGTGCAAGAAGACATCGGTTCTTGTTTTTTTTTTAAATTTTGTACCAAGGGACCCATATAGCAAATAGATAAATTTTGAGACACTGCAATGGCTTAACATGGTGCAGTATCTAGTACTTTCAATAACGAATGAACAAATGAACTTTTAGAAACGAAGAAGCATACCGAAACTTTAGATTTCACTGCCGCCAAAGTGATGTGTTACCTACCGGTAACGAATTTACCAAATCTCTTACAAGTTAATTATAGAAGCCAAATCATTGATAAACAACAAATGCACGTGCACAACCCGAAATAATATATACAGAGTAAGAGAGACTCATCTCAAGAGCTAATTAATTCTTCATAGCAGATTTTAACTGGTTGACAACACTTCTCTGTTTTTAGTGAGAAGATTTATTATTCTAAATGTTAAATTTAACGTTAATTAATATTATTTTAATATTTTTAATCATTATCATGTTTATAGGTATTTTCGTAAAAACACACTAAATACATTTCCATTCACACATGTAAAAACTACTCATACCAAACATTGGAATACACTTTTAGGAGAGAATAAATAAATTGTTCTGAATTTGTACCAAACAGACTACATGAAATGACTATTCTACCTAAAATAACATTCTGACTGAAATATTTATTCTATTCCATCACATTTCTTTGTACCAAACATATCCTTAGATAAAAACCATGAATTACTTGAGTAACAAATTGTCTCTTATTATTTGCGTGCCTTCCCAACATCAAGAAATTGAGGACAAAGTACAATACAGTCAGAAGACTACAATCATTCTACCTCTAGAAGAAACTTTGGGGTCTGGAGGCCTAACACATCTTTGGAATAAAATAAGGTTAAACATTTGAAAGATATGGAATTAAAATACTTCATCCCAACACCAAATTCAGCTGATTGGTTACTTTTACTGCGCCGTTAGGTGTCACTACACCACTAGGCCACTCCACTCTTGGCATCTATATATCTAATCTTAGTACTACCAAAAAAATTATCATAAAGTACCCTAAAAACAATTAATTAATAAAGCACTAACTTACTAAAACCAAAACACTATCTATTCATTTTCTTCTTTCCCACAAGTCACCCATGGATTCACTCAAGAAAAAGGAAAAAAACACACCCACTAGCATCACCAATAATACATCCAACAACATGCCTTGCAAGAACCCTTGTTGCTTCTTTTGCACCATGAAAGAGCAAGACTCAGCCCTTAGGAAATCAGGCATCGCAAATTGCTTCAAGAAGATCCCTCTCACCGACGACCACGAGCATGTACTTGTTCTCAGCGGCCTATGGAACATTGCCATGACCCATCCCGACGACCCCGAGTTCCCGTCCCTTGGCATCTTCGAGTGCATGGCTAGCTTGATCCGAAAGGGAGTAACAGATAGAGATTGGCTCGCTAGAGACCAAAACGTATATATACCTTACTACGCAGCTCATGTCATAGGCTCTTACACTATGAACAAGCCCGAGTTCGCTGAGATAGCCGTACAGTCCGGCGTGGTTCCGCCTCTTATGGAGCTTTTAAGAGGGAAGCTCAGTTGGGTAGAGCAAAGAGTAGCCGTCCGAGCAATAGGCCATCTCGCGAGCTACGAAAGAACCTTCAAGCAAGTTGCTGCCTATGAGGACGAGGTGGTGAAACTAGCCATGCAGCTAGCTTCAACATGTCTCGAAGAGGTGTATGTTGAATTTGTAGGAGCGAAGGACAAGAAGAAGAGACTCAAATACCACAGCGACCTGCTCACGAGAGGCGTGGGAGGAATGGAAATGGAGAACCGAAAGGCGGAGGAGTGGGCGAGCCAGCTCCAATGCTGGTGCCTCTACCTCCTCAACTGCTTCGCCTTCAAAGAACGCTCTCTTCATCATATTTGCAATCAAGATCGCGGGTTCTTGAAAGATCTTTGCAACATGTGGGGTGGGTTGGCGAATCACTCGTCCCCTGCGGGTGTCGGGTTGATTAGAATCTTGTGTTACAGCAAGATTGGACGCAAAAGCATTTCTGAGACAAAAGAAGTGGTGGATAGTCTCTGCAACCTCTCAAGATCCTCGGACGATTGGCAATACATGGGCATAGATTGTCTTCTCTTGCTCCTCAAAGACACAGATACGAGGTACAAAGTTTTGGAAACCGCAGCCATGCATCTTGTGGATCTAGTTGAGCTCAAAACCCTCAGAGACAGAAAAAACCTCGGCGAGTCCATTACAGAAGCACTCGTGTTAGATTACAAAAGAAAACGCAAAACAAACTTCAGTGACAACAAGGTTGCGAAGGTTTTGCAAGAAATATGGGATTTGAAGGTGGAGAGGAGGAGGAGAGAGAAAACGATGAGCCATGAAAGTATTCAAGACAGGAGGGTCTTGGTGTGCTTGATCAAAAGACAAGGGAACCATGCGTTTTGGTTCGGAGACGTAGAGAATGCGGTGGCTAAGTACAGCGAAGCCCTAGAGATTTGTCCGGTGAGGTTCAGGAAAGAGAGGATGGTGATTTATAGCAACAGAGCTCAGTGCCATTTGATGCTGAGAGATCCGGAAGCGGCCATCGGCGACGCGACTCGAGCGCTGTGCTTGTCCGTTCCGGCGAACTCGCACGGGAAGAGCCTGTGGAGGAGGTCTCAGGCTTATGACATGAAAGGGTTGGCCAAGGAGAGCTTGATGGACTGCGTCATGTATGTCAATGGATGCGTTGGGTCGGACAAGACGAAGCGCGTGAAGATACCGTATCATGCGGCGCGTATGATCAGCAAGCAGATGGATGCGACGTGGCTCTTTGCGAGTGCCCGGTCAAAGATTAGTGCAAGAACTGGCTTCAGCAAAGTGAATAGTAAATTGGTCGATGAGGAGAGGGATCAGCAATACCGTGAAATGATGAGGATGATTATGGAGAAGAAAGGAATCGTATCTGGTAATTAAGTAGTTTTTTCATAAATTTATGGTCAATATTTATCATCAATATATCATAAGATATATTGTAAAAAATTCATGCTAATTAGGGTTAATTGGTTTTGTTTTGTCTTCCTTGCTAACATTTAGTCCCCAATTAAGTTTTAGCCTATTTTGATCCATTTGAATTTTTTTTTTTTAATTAAACTCACATTATTGGTAGTATAGCCGGTTTTGATGGACACATCATCATGTTATCTAAGATTTTGGATAACGCCAGCATTATACGTCAAACTCCAATAATGATCGATGGAATGTAGACATCTTTTTTTTTTATAGTTGGAAACATCAAAACGATGTCGTTTCAAACTCAAACAATATTAAACCCTAATTAGGTGCTAAAGCAAAAAAAAAAAAAAAGTGTGTGTTCGGATGAGACAAAACTATTTAATCATTTATTTATTAATTTTCATTGCCACTAATCACTTAGGAAATATGACATTTTCAGGATTGTCCACCATTGTGGAAGAGCCTGTGGTTGTGAACAAGGAAGGGAATGGGAGAAAGCTGGAAAGAGTGAGACGAAGAAGAAAAGCTGCGGTGGCTAGATCTATGTAAAGGTATCAAAGAGGTTTACTAAAATTGTCGATCAAAGTTTTTATGGGTTGGTCTTTTTCTTTGTGCTACAATGACTCATAGATTTAACATACTTTTGGGGCAACTTTTCCTGAGCCTTTCTAACACTTGTAGATTAGACCGTTGTGCTAGAGAATTTATATGATGTGGGTGTTTGTGATGAGTCTACGCAACAATATCTTTTCTATTAGTTTGGAAATTTTGAGCATAGTGCTTTCTTAGTCCGAACTCGGAAAAAGCTATGCAACGTGAGTTGGTTATGTATGAAATTTGAGTTCAATTTTAAATCATGATCCAACTTTGGATCTATATTAATTAGACCTCCAAACCTAAGCCTATATAAGGAGAGCACATTTAAATTTTGAGAGTAAATATCTTTATTATGGTGAAATCGGCACTAGTAAGTAAATTAAAGTGATCTAATTGGGTGAGATAAAAGTGAGCTAAAAAATGAGTTAAATAAATTGGGAATTTTATGGAGAGACTAGAGGTTAGAAACGGGTGAATGTGACAAATAAATTCATAACATGATGAAAATTCCCTTACTCATTGAGTAGATGAAGTTTTTATACTTACAAACCCTTAATAAGCGGTGTCCGTCTCATATGAAAAAACCCTGAACAATTGGTTGGACAAACGAGGTCGTCCAATTTAACTTACAACGAGGTAGCCTACGATGGGGCAGCATCGTCGTTTATTTTTTTCACGTGTGACAGGATAGTTTGCAACGACTTTTTCGCTGCTGTTTTGTAGTGCAAACAAATATTACCCACCACGCATTCCAGTCCAATTTTGCGACGGGATCCGTTGTAGTGATCGATGGTAGCAGATCATAAATAACCTCAGACCCGTAGTTGAACACTATTTCCCTTGTAGTTGAACACTGCAAAATGAAATTCATCTTGTAATTGAAACTTAACTAAATATAGGATATACCTATGATTACTAGTAAATTTTTATTTCTAATTCATATATACACCTCAAACTCATTTTTTTAATATTATTTTACCCCGAGTCTAAAAATTGTTAGCACCGGACCTGGTGATCATTGTGGTTTATTATGATGTCAATATCTATTGTCTTCATTGTACATGTTTTCTGGAGCGTAATTAAATAATATATTGTTCATAACAAAAATTAAGTGAAAAAAGAAAAAACTAGAAATAAACGAACGTGTGTCAGTGTCATTCTTCTGTATAAAAGTAGTCTTATTGAAGAATTGTGATCTACTAGCATTTTCTCAATGTCATATTGTTTCATTCTTTGAATAATTGTATCCGACTCCAAGTTGACTAAAAAGCTCACTTTTGTATATGCTCAATTAGAGATAAGATTGAATCAAATTCTCTTTCAGTGGCTTAATTTGGATTATGAAACAATAATTAATTAATCAATCATCGCAAACTCCACTAGAGCTACTTTTTCAATATCAAATTAGATGAACTAACATGTAGCTATTTTTAGAACTAAAAAAATAAACCATTGTGGGCTGAGGTTAGGCAGATTCGCATCGAGTTACCGCTACAGACAATAAGAAAACTTCACTAACAAACAGTCAAATCAAAATACATTTAGACCAACTTTTGTATCTTAGCTAGCTTGTGAGCTATACGTACCAACAATGGATCTATCCACCTATTTACAAATAATTGATCAAAAGAGTTTTGTTACAAAGCTCGATCTATCACAGATGAAGAACATATCATAATTCTCCTGAAATATGTTTCTTCTGTTCTGTGCTTGATGCATTAAGTCTTGCTTTGAAAAAGAATTAAGAAGAGGAAAGGCCACATCAGCTTCACTAATAATCGCTCTTCACTCACTATATTTTGCTTATAGTACGATTGTTACATTTGGGGTCTTCTAAATCTCGAAAGCTACTAAAACAAACCATGAAAGAGGACCAATTCTCGGGGTTGGATGTTTCTTTGGAAGGAATGCAGGGTTGATTTGATGTTAAAGTCCAAGTTAGTGAGTTCTTATCACCAAAGGAGATGCAACATGACTCGCTTTTCTTGCACAAAAACCAATTCACGCACTGTTGGAATATTAAATTACTTTATTTTATTCGTTTATAGACGAAGATAACATCGTCAAGCCGTGGGAAAAAAAATTACTACCAAGGTGTTGGCAGTCGGATACAGCAAAAATATGCCGAAAAGACGTTGGAATTTTCATAGGAGTTTTGATCGACGATTTTTTGTAGTGATATAATAGATAGATCTTTTGGGCAAATTGCCGCCATCCTTTTTATACTTGTTAAAATTTTATAGTTGCCCCCAAATAGTTTTATACCTTTTGAAACTTCAATTTTGGTCCAAATGACTTGGTATTTCTGGTCTCCCACGCCCACATAAGCAAGAATGCCATGTCACTTTTTTTTCCACGTCAACATTCCAGGTCATCTAAATGACGTCGTTCTCATCTTCGCTCCCACTCCATCCCCTTCCTAATCTGCTTCCTTGCTATCGAGAGGGTCCAGCTCAAACAAATCCGAGCTTGAACAACTTGTTGCACCATCATCGTCATCGTCGTTGTTGTCTTGGTAATCGAAACCACACTCTCTGGTGCAAGTGATACCATCATTGATCATTTTGTCTGGAAAAGGCATTAAAAATTGCAACTATAAAGGGTTCTATAGGTTTTCCTATGCTTCTTATTGTATGATGGGAAATAGTGCATGTGTCTATGGTGCAAATAGCGGTCGTTTTACTAAAACAGTTTGTTTTGCAATATAACGGCCTGATTTTGATTATATATTAAGGATAACACATACTTAGGTTTATTTTTTTAGCTCACACTCCTCAACTATACACACTAACTTTAGATGATGTTGTTGGTCTAATTTCAAAAAAAAAAAAATTCCCAAGACCCATTTAGCTAAGGGTTTGTTAACTGTTGAGTTCTAAATACCACAGTTGTTGATCCAATAGTAATCCACGGATTGGCAGAATAATATTCAAACCCAGCAAATTAGTCTGAACTCTAAGAATAGATGTCGCATCACAATAAGAAGAAATATCAATGGTTCATTTCCATTCTGTAGTACATTATTGACAATATATATAGTCAGCTTCATGAACAATCCTTAAAATCATTCTAACAGTCTAAACTCTAATCTTACCAAAACCTAAGAAAAACTTCAAATGTTGGTTTTGGAAATCTGTAAGATGTAACTGCTGAGATCAGCAGTACAAACTAGAAAGTAAAATTGAACACAACTACTCTTAATTTGTCCTTAAATTACAGCTCTTTCATCAACTTTCTCAGTTCCAATCTTCACATCAACCAATATGAGCTGGTGGTGGGCTAGAGCCATTGGCGCTGCAAAGGTGCGTAACAATTGGCAATTTCTTTTTTTTTATTATCATCAATTGCGTATCAACTGACTCTTGAATTTGATACCTAAAAAAAAATGAGCGGCTTAATCCGCTTGCCTGATGATAGTAGACAATTGTCGATACTATATATTCCTCAGTTGATCATGACGAAACATGAGATTCTTTGAATATAGAATAAGCCATTGATAACATTTCATTTGAATTAATATGTTCAGAAGAATTATGAAGAAAATGTTGATCGTGCAAGTTACCGTAGTGTGGCCCTCGTGATCGGCGTGACCGGAATAGTAGGCAACAGCCTAGCCGAAATCCTCCCGCTCTCTGGCACACCCGGCGGCCCCTGGAAGGTGTACGGCGTCGGACGCCGCCCGCGGCCCAACTGGAGCGCCAACCACTCC
>JAYMTA010003571.1:0-14002 GCA_036897625.1 Pelargonium cotyledonis | reverse complement strand
AACGGTAAAACGGACGGAACATGACGGAAAGTACGATCGGGGTTCACTTTCAAATGGTAGAGGTACTAATCCAGTCTTTTTCAAAATAAGGGTACTAATTCGGTCCATTATTGATAATACAGCTACCCCTGGGTAATTAATTCCAAAAAAAAAAAAAAAGTAGTGAGATATAGGAGTGGGACCTGGTTCTGGGGTAGTTGGAGATTCGGGTTGGTGGGGTATATATAGTATGCGCACAATCATCATTGACATTAGCAACACAATTATTTGTTTTTTTTGTTGCTATACATCTCTCATATATGTTATGTTATCTCTACAATACAATATATACATTTACACCATTCAATTGTTATTTTCTCCATCCTTCTATATGAGAGATGACATAAAATATAAATATTTTCTATTTTAAAATTTTCCCTCATGTTGTTATTATATGTAAGAATATTCTTCCAATTGGAAAATTTAAAATTAAATTTCACCTATAATTAAAAAAAAATTATAGCTCAAATTGATATTAAGAAAATGGAATATTCAAAATTACATTTTTTTAGCAACTGTGCTACAGAATTGGGGTAGCTCTTCTCTTTTAACTTCAAACTACACTCCATACCGTTGACAAAGAAGCTCGAACTCGAGATCTCGGAGAATATCCAAAAAAATTTAACCACTTGTCCCAACATGTCTTGGTCAACATTACATATTTAAATTTTGTTGGTTAGTTATTATTCATTTAAAGTAATTACGTATTATTTATTTTCAAATTTTATATGATTTTTGAACTAATTAATATGAAAATTACGCCAGTGAGTTTGATTATCCCATCAACCTTGTGTATTTTCTCGAACTTGTTTTCTAATTCACGAATTAAGGTAAATTTCTAAAATATTCCGGATTTGATACTTGAAAGATTTGGGTCCTCGATTAGAGTTTCTAAACTTTGCGAGAAGTAAGTGAATACTCGAGCGTATATTCGAAAAATCAACTCATGCATGAAAATGAAAATGACCGTCGTAGGAATCCAGATAATTTGCGAAAGAAATGAGAATTTAGTGTCTTGAGAAAAATTATAATATTATTCTATCGAGTATTTATTTACACTACATGGGTCCATGGTGACATCATAATTCGAATTTCCTATTTCTTGAAATCAAAATAATGAGTAGAAGGTTGAAAAGAATAATGTTTTAAGTATCAAATATATAAAACCGTGATTAGGGAGAGACAAAATTGGCTCTGCATCAAATGCATGCATGAACATGATATTGTATTTATAATTTTGTTATTACATTTTACGAGTGTTTTTTTATTTTATTTTAGTACATTGTATTTGACGCAAAATATGAAAATACCACCACTAAAAAGAGTACAATTAAAGTTCAATTCAAGAAGTATATTTCTTATAATAGAAAGGAAGACATATATACTAATCAAACAACAAACAATATTGATGTCAATTTTAATCCCTTAAATTATTATTACTCTAGCGTTCTCAAAATAGTCGTAATTGATTTTACCGTTTTGCAACATAGAAATGAGTTAGTTCAAATATGTTTTTCGTATGGTACTCTCATGCTATTCTTATAAAAATACTATAAAGAGTTTTAACTAATTTAATTATTTTAAAAATGTGGTTCACACATGGCGTAAGTTATTTGAGTTAATTATTCAGTCGGTTTGATGAGCCGTCTTCGTTAATAAATTATTTATAAATTATAAAAAGAATAACCCAAAAATCACAATTAAATCCTATACTTACGTGTCTAATAAACTTTCCACTCAAAAAGTCTTTGGTATATTATATTTCAATTTATATATTTTAGTTATAATGTGAAGTGTGGACCAACAAATTGAAGATGCATGGACATAATTGCACATAATTCACAATAAAGATATATATTTTTATTTTCTACGACCGCTCATTGTCAATGATTGAATGCATCTTATGAATTATGGAACAAAAAAGAAAATAAATTATTAGGACTGTTTTCACTTTTTTGTACATACAATTTATGATGCAGCGTGAACTCGGGAAAATTTTATTTTAATATCAAAGTTACATCCATAATGATATTATATTTGTATGCATGCATAGCACGTTTTTATATATTATTTTATTCGTCTCAAGATAAGTGTGTTGTTTGTATAAATTTTTTGTCTCAAAATGAGTGTCCTGCATCTATTTTTAGGTTATTATATTATTGTTTTTTCTATATTACCCTTATCATTTATGCACATGGGCAGTTCTACACATGAGGTGTAGGTGGAAAAGTGAGAGTAATATCGAAAACACACTATATCATTATGTAATTCTTAATTTTTGCAAAAAATGAAAACTAACACTCATTATGGGACGGATGGAGTATATATTATATATGTGTGAATTTTATGATACGTCTCTCTTGAATTGATCGTATTCAGTTTGGACGTTGGTTTGACACATACAACGTGTTTATCGTGTTAATATTCATGTGTTAAAGAAATTATTACAAGTATAATTTTCTTATGAGCTTTTTGTATATTGGTGATTGACACGTAGCCTACGCGAGGTGGAAGTGTTAACAGAGATCGCATATGTGTTTATGGGGTACTGTCTCGGGCGTGACTTGTGAGAGTAAGTCTCGGTTGAAACTCTCTAGAGAGATCAAAGCAAAAAAATGGTTGAGAGTAATAAATGACTCACAAAAAAAAAGTGTATATATAGTCACAAATATATTTGTCACTTGTCGATGCATGACAAGTTAATGATAAGGTAAGATTCGCTTCTGAACCTACTTGCGAGTTGCACTCTAGCTTCCTGAGCATGTCATGTGTGGGGATCATGTGAGTTTAAAAGAATCTGCATATATGTAGTCCTTCGACCACCGTAAGGAGTATCGATACCTATATATATGAGTCTCTGATTCTTCGGTTAGTATCGTAGCGCTCAAGAAGAGCATAATGTTTGGTGAGGTGGGAAGCTTCTAAGGTAACTAGGGAAGGCAGTTTGAGGATCTCTTGTGTGAGGCCAATTGTTGTGGCCTTTCTTGGGCTCTTTGGGATAATACGAGTATTGGCGCTCATTGTGAGAGCTAAGTGTTTGAGTGAAGTGGATCTCCACATAGTTGAGTTCATATAATCGGGTTTTCCGAAATCGAGTTCTTATTAATCGAGCCCTCCATAATCAAGTTATTTGAAGTAAGGATCTCTAAAGTGAAGTTTCCTTTGTGTTCTCTTAGGCTTTCATAAGGGTTGTGTGGATTTGTGTATTAACTATTTGGGACAGCGAACAGACAAACGACAAATGACGAACGTGCGTGTTTATGTTTTGATCAGGAGCTATAGAGGCACAACATTGGAAGTAGATGCACATAGTGGGAATCCTCAATCATTGAAAGATTGGACAATCCAGATGGCGCCGCAACAATAGGATCGATGTTACAATATTCAATATTGATAATGCGACACTTTTCGTATAATTAAAACACAAATCGATAAGTAATTAGTGAACCATATAACCGCTCGATTCATGATCACGATGCTCAAATTTATGAGTACTAGGTATATTTCACGATTTATTTTCAACAAAGAAACCAATTTGAAGAACTCGATTATTATGGTAAATAATAAACGATTACAGAAAAAAACTATATTTATTCCACAAAACATAAACATCACTATCTTCACATGGTCAATTGCAATCCAAACAAGAAACACCAACATCAATTCATCATCATCATCATCATCATCATCATCATCGTATCTTTCCATAACCATCATCTAATTGCTCATTAGGTTACAAATCACCATGAAAATTAAGTAAATAACAGCGAAAGCTGACCACACAAAACACTAATCCATCTTCACTAAACTGCCAAAAAGCAAGAACAGAGCACAATCTTGGTGCTCTGTTCAGATGGTTATGGCGATTTCTTGGAAGAGCCAAAATGTCAAATCCCACCATCCATGGGCGGGAATAACGCCATTTCCATTTGAAAAATAGCAAAATAAATGAAGAAACAGAAACAGCCAACAAGAAAAAAAAGTAGCAGCAACAGTATTCATTATTTTGAAAACCATGTTCACATGGCTGCTTCTTCTATATTATTTGTCATTTTTCAATCTTCCCAATCTATTTTTTTTTCTTAAATTAAGGGTGAGAAAATCTCTCACCTCTGCTTCTTCTATCCCCAACATTTCAACTGACATTCCTCAGATCTCTGCTGATTTTATTCTTCGTGATTGTTGGGTGTTTTTATTTTTTTATTTTCCCACTTTCACCTCCTCTGTTTAGTATAATATCGTGGATCTTCTGGGAATCAGAATTTGGGTTTCTTCACAGAAACTGAATTCTCCGAGGTAATTTGGTTTCTGCTGAGTATTTAATTTGTTAAACTTGAAGTCAATTTAGCTATTTGGATTAGTGGGTCACCAATTCTGGAAAGTTTTGAGGTGGATAAAGGTTAAATTTTGGTTTTTGCTGAGCTTAATTCATCATAAATTGAAACTTGCTATCCATTTGCCACTCATGGGTGTTTGATTCTGGAGATTTTTTTAGGTGGGCAACGTCTGTTTCTTTGATTTCTTCACAAAAATCGAGTCTTTTAGAAGTTTGGCACTGCTGGGTCTCTAATTTTGGATGTTTTTCTAGTTGGGTGATTGCTATTTCTCTGTTTTCTGGGATGTATTGAAGGGTCTTTCCTGTTTCTTAGTCTCATCATCACAAACGTTTTGAGTTGGAGCCTTTGCTGCAGTAGCCATTTCAGCTCTTTCCATCTCTTTCAGTTGTCACTATGGCGTGAAATTCAGGGGATTTGTTAGGTTTCCATCAGATGGGTTGTTCACTTTTTTGTGTTTTAAGTAATTGCCAATATTGGGTGGCTTCATAAAGGTGTTCAAATTATGAAGCTTTCTATATTTGTTTCCTTATCATTAGTTGTTTTATGCACATACTTTCCTGAATGATGTCTTTTTCTGAGTGATTCTGATTTCTAAAGAACCTATTGTTTTATGTGGGTGGAGTTAGATATGATATGCTTGGGAGTGAATTGTAAGCAAAGCTGAGAGTTACCCGAAAAATCCCTTTGTTAGGTTAAATTGGTGGATACTGTAGACTGAAGCTGTGTTTTTCTCTGGGTTTTGCTTGCATTGTTTCCAACCCTAGAATTTTCCCTTATAAACCCATTTGGATGACCAGAATTGGTTTTTGAGTCTTTTGACCCTATGGACAAGACTGTTTGCAGATTCAAATTGTTCCGTTTTCATGTAATCTGAAGATCAAATTTGGCTGGCTTGTCTTGAATTGTTTGGTGCTTGGTTAGTAATGTGCTGAGGGATAGAATTTGTTTGATTGAATTGTAGATGGAGTCTCTGAGGAGCTGCTAAGGTGCCGGTTTTGTTCAATTTGTGATGGACCGGCGGAGTTGGCTATGGCGAAGGAAGTCTTCAGAGAAGAGTCCCGGTGAAACCGAGAGTTCAGGATCGATATCTTCTCATTCTGAGAGATTCTCAGATGATCAGGTAGGTCGTGCTAAATTCTAACATGGTAGATAGCATATAAATGAATTGTTCACTGTGAATTTTGGATGTTATATAATGTTATGGCCTGATTGGGTTTTCACTATATCTTTCTCTCATGATTGATAGAATTACTAGTAATTTTGATATACTGAGAAAAGAAATAGTATGAATCTGAACTCCTTACCTTTTCACATTAATGCTGATCAAAAGACGATCTTTTCATCTTCCCGCAATTGTCTAGGCATGTCTGTGCTGTGGTTGCTTGGAGAAGGCTAAAATGAAACTAAGTACCTCATCTTCTCCAGTCAAGTCATATTTATATTTATGAAGTTACTGCCTATAAAGTGGGTGATGCTTAATTGCCTGTCCCATACTGTATATTGTATTTGATGTGTGACACATTGGCTACCTTTGCCGACACATATATGGAAGATCATTTTGTAATTGACAGTTCAGGAACCTAAAACCTTGGTTGAAACTTTATGGTCTTTAGGAAGTGTTTGCAGGTATTGTATAAAACACGGTAGTAGGTCGAAACTTGGATATAACTTTTTAGTAGGATATTTGTTTGTTCTTCATTTATAACTGACATGACAGGAATCTAATACCTTGGCAAAAAGAATAGGTAGAAGTGTTTTCAGGTATTTAACGAGGAAGTAGGTAGGAAAATACGAAATCGGTGAATCATATGTTTATGTAATCATGGAGATGATGTGGATGTACAGTGTACTGATGGCTGTTCTATGAAGGAAGAAAAGAACAGGAACATAATTGTGCGTCTTTGGTGGTTATATATTTTATGATTATGAATGCAGGAAATATGGTTTTATAGGAAAGTTAGGTACCCTTTTAAATGGACAGAGATTTAGGCTAAAAAAATTCTGAGGCTTATAACTTGTAGATACAATTTTTGAAAGTTGTTTTTGTTTTCTTTTCTCAATGTCTTAAAACCAAACATGTTTACCTTGTTTTGTTTGGTTTTCAGTAAAAACAAAAACAGGACACAAGTGTGTTTATGAAAACCGAACTCATTATATACCTTGTCCACAAACTTCTTCCTGTATTAGTATATTAATTGAGCTATTGAAGGCAACTGGTGTAGTTCTTTCTGCTGCAACCGCAGGACCATAGCCAGAGAAAAAGCCGAGGCTCTTTTCAACCAAAAGAAGTAAAAATGAAATCTTAACGTAGAATGCGGGATGGGGGAGGAAAGTAAGAGATTATAGATGAACTCATGCACTTTTGTAGCCATTTTCTTTGGTGTTTTTAGCCATATTTTCATGTCTCACAAATGACACAGATGAACTGCAAGGTTACTTAATCTGGACAAATGGGATCTAGAAAAATGAGAAATTTTTGTTTGTTTTATGTTTTTTGTACTTTTGTTGATTGTCATCTGGATTACAAAGAATAGTCTCTACTGGAAGTCATCCTGATGAGCCATGCGCAGAGTTTATTATCTTGTTTGTTTGTTTCCTATTTTGTAGGTTTTGAAAATTCTCTTGAACGATACCCATAATAATTATTGTTTTGTCCTCCGAATCTTGCGTTTGGATAGAATCTGACATTTCTTGTTTTGTTGTCAAAGGTATATGCAATTCATAATTCTCAATCACCAGAAGTCACTTCTAAAGCTGCACTGAATGATGAAGAAATGAATGATAGTGTGAAAAGTTTAACAGAGAAACTATCTTCTGCTCTTCTGAACATAAGTGCCAAGGAAGACTTGGTGAAACAGCATGCTAAAGTTGCAGAAGAAGCTGTTTCAGGTATTATTTGTTTTGCTTTTCCATGAATTTTCGGTTGGAAATTGGATCGTCCTATAAAAATAGTCAAAATATCAATTACAGGAGAGAGATCATTATTAAACAGTGGTTGGTTTTTGACGCCAACTTAGGTAGAAAAATACATGAATATGTCAATTAGTCATAACATAATATGGTATGATTATTACATGAATTGTTTACATCATCTAAGTGTAGTTTTCCGGAACTTTTTTCCCATGGTCGTTTGTTATTTAAATGCTAGGCTGGGAGAAAGCTGAAAATGAAGTTGTGGCTTTGAAGCAACAACTAGAGGCCGCAACTCGGAAGAGCTCATCACTTGAAGATCGGGTTGGTCATTTGGATGGCGCACTCAAGGAATGTGTGAGACAGCTTCGGCAATCCAGGGAAGAGCAAGAGCAGAAGATCCGTGAAGCTATTGGCAAGAAGACTTACGAATTTGAATCCACAAAGTTTGATCTCGAGAATCAGCTTGTCCAGCTCCAGGCCAAGCTTGAAACTGCTACAGCTGAAGCTGCTGCGCCGGTTAATCCTGGTCTTCACTTGAAGCTTGAAGCTACTGAGAGAGAAAATGCATCCCTTAAACTCGAGCTTTTTTCTCAAGCGACGGAGCTAAAAATGATGACCCTTGAGAGAGACTTGAGTACACAAGCAGCTGAAGCTGCCAGCAAACATCATTTGGAGGATATAAGGAAGGTGGCTAAACTTGAAGCTGAGTGTCGCAGGCTAAATGCCATTGCTCGTAAAGCATCAACTACCACTGATTACAAGTCCTTCGCTGCACCTTCAGTTTATGTTGATTCTTTCGCTGATAGCCAGTCAGATATTGGTGAGAGGCTACTGGGAGTTGAAACCGATATGCGCAGGGACAGTGGATTGGAGTTGAATGAATGTGAGCCTAGCCGTTCCAACTCCATTACATCAACTCTGATTGCAGAACTCGATCAACCTAAGAACATTAAGGCTCTTGGAAGAAACCACGCGGCTCCTTCAGTAGAAATAAGCCTTATGGATGATTTCCTTGAAATGGAAAGGCTTGCAGCATTGCCAGATACAAAAAGCGAAAGCTGTTATCTAGAGGATTGTCAACCAACTAGCAGTGAAAGCGCATTAAAAGCTGAACTTCAGGCAATGATTCACAGGACATCTGAACTGGAGGAGAAATTAGAGAGGATGGAAGAGGAAAAAGTGGAACTAGAGATGTCTTTGACTGGGTATCGGGTACAGCTTGAGACATCGCAAGGTAAGCTAAAGGAAGCGGAGTCAAAGTTGAGAGAGTTGCAAGCTCGAGTGTCTCTTGCAGATGAATCAAAGCACGCTGCAGAGGAAGAGCTAAAGGCTTCCAACATGAAGAGAGAAGCAGCAGAGTCACTACTCGGTACTGTTAAAGCTGAGATGGACAGCTTGCATTCAAGAATTGGTTCGTTAGAGAAAGAGCTTCAAAAGGAGCATGCTTTGTCTAGCGAAAACTTGGCCAGATGTCAAAAGTTGGAGAGTGAGGTCAAGAAGGAGCAAGCCTCAGCTTCTGCATATTTGGCCAAGTGTCGTGAATTGGAGGACGAGGTCTTAAGCATGAAACACGATGCTGAAATGCAGCAGGAGTCCCAGGTTCAGCGTGCTGCGAAATCTAATGGAGAGTTGAAGATAAAGCAGGTAAAGTCTATCATGAAAAACTCAAAGCACAACAGTCTAACTAAAAAAACATAGATTTTCTTGGTTCATTAGTAATGCTTTGTTTTTATTCAATGGCAGGAGAAAGAGCTAGCAGTAGCTGCCAGTAAATTTGCAGAATGCCAGAAAACAATTGCATCCCTTGGCCAGCAGTTGAAGTCTCTGGCATCCTTGGAAGACTTCCTAATGGACGAAAAATCGTCAGAGCTCACTAGCGAGTGTCCCAAAAATGTCGTGCAAGAACCAGTTAAGTTACATTCTAGTGATTCAAATTTGGCAAAACAAGATTCTGTATCACTGCAGAAAACAGGCAATGATAGTTCAAAGAATAGCTATGTTTCCTCAGAAAAGAGCCGAAATGGGATAGGGAAGGGAATCCCCCGTGGAAGGACTATGTTCAGGAACGAAAGCGCAAGAGAGTGATCAAAGAACAAACCCTTCGCTACAGAGGTACAAACACAATTTTTTTCTCTCTATCTCCATTGTAAAAAGCATGATCATCATCTTGCAACTGAGAAACTGTAGATTCAATGCTTGTGAATCAACAAAATTGTATTTAAACATATATAGAACTTTAGAGACAATTCAGAATATAAAGATACTCAGTTTTCATTGACTACTACATATCTGTTCTGTGTCCAAGTTTTTGCTTCAAACATGGCATAGAAGTTTAGGCAATGCATCAGAAATAAGCCATTGTGACATAATCTGATAACTCCTCTCTGTGAAATGAATTCCATCCCAACTGATGCGCCTACTGGATCTTGACAAACCGGCACACCGGGAGCTCCGTACATTCTCATCGGGTTGAAATCGTAATCACCTCCAGTTCCACAACATGTTTTTTTATAGACTCCACATTGTCAAATCCGGTCGCCGGAAGACAACTTAGACGGTTGAGTTACTGGAATGTATTGTTGTAGTCTCCATAAACTATAGCAACTTCAGGGTTTTGTAGTTGCAGCTCTCTAATGGCTTGTTGGAGCTGATTGTTGTAGTGGATTGGCAAATGGTTGAATCTTTTTAGACATTTGAATTGATCATAGGCATCAGAAATGTTGGTCTGGAATGCCGTTAGGTAGATTGGAATACAACCGCTTGGGAAATTCCCCGGGACGATCATTCGAGTTGCACCGAATTCAACGACTCTCTGAAACAGATCGGTATATTGTAATGTAAATTTAGTAGTAGCGTACTAATTCAACTAAAAGTTTAAGCAGATAGCAAAAATCACTGCAAGTAGGTACTCACTGTGACAGCATCTTTAATGGTTTGGAGAACTAGGGGCACCAAGTTGATAACATCCTCCATGGATTTGCCTTGAAGAAATGCATAGTTTACATCATTCCTTCCAATCTCCCCAATCATGAACAGTGAAGATTTCAGCTTCAAACAGCCATTGTTGTGGTTGCTGCAAGTTTGGTTAAAATAGGTAGACATGGAATGGAGCTGGGAGGTGAGAGAGCTGTTGGTAAAAGGATTCACAACGTTCAAATTTTGAGCAAGATATTGAGGAGTCAATGCTGATTTTGCTGCAACCAAGCCCACAAAATCACCAAACAACTATCAGTAATTTTTACCGGCGCCCCATTGGCTCAGCGGTATAGATGCTCGATATTCATACTTGAGATCTTGGGGTTCACGTTGCTTCTAAGGGATTGGTATGTGAAATAAGCGTGTGAGAATTCTTTGTATTTGGGGTGTGTGCGTTTAGCCGTTTATAATAATTCATCTGTTTCAAAATAAGTGTTATCTTATCTTCTTTTTCTTCACTTTTAAGTACTTTATTTCTCGTACAAACCAACAAGATCCAAACCTACGACATTTTGAATCTTTGATTATTATAACGATACGAAAGCAAAACTTAATTACCGAAAAAGTCGATGATGAGCCGGCCATCGGAGCATCTTCCAGTTGCATTACCGAAGAAGGTCTGGCCGTAGGGAAGGCGGGCGAAAGGGGAAGCGGCCCCTCTCGCACTATCTCGAATGAAATTGCCGGTGTCCGAGATTGAGTCACCCAATTGATATATGGCATTGAATTTGCAAATTTTGAGAGTAGAATGGTTGCTTGACTGAGAAGCAACAACAACATAAACAAGAAACAAACTAATTGCTTGGTTTCTCCATTTAGCCATTGACATTGTTGCTTCTAATGGTTTATAATTACTAAATATTACATTGCATGGTTGGTCCTAACTATATATATAACTCTCAGCTAATAAATCATAATCAATTAAATGATGTTACATCAGCGATTTACACTCAAATCTATCATACTTCACACCCCGTTCGAATCTATTTTATTTGTCTCTTAGCTGATATCCCTGATACTCTATAGCATCCATACATAAAGTTAGAGTAGCCTTGCATTAAAAGTGAAAGTTACGCAAAAATAATAGATAAGCTCCTCTCTATTTTATGGTATTGTTAAGTGCATTTATTCATTTAATTATTGGATTTGTTATAACCGACCAACTACCTCCCCCATCACAATTTATGTGTGACTTTTTACAAGGTCCAATTTAATATTTGTTCTGTGTGCAAGTTTTTGCTTCAAACATAGATTATAAAAATAAAAATAAAAAACACAATTTGAATCCTAAATTTTTTCAACAAAAAAAAAATAATTCCCGAACTTTTAAATATGACTCCATTTGGTCCTGTACTTTTGATAACGGCTATGACCATTTTGGATCATACTTAAAAGCTCATGAACTATTTTGCGTAAATAAAAGTTCAGGAACCAAATTAGGTTTTTTTTACTTCAGATAATGCATCAAAGTTTAAGCAATGCATCAGGAATAAGCCACTGGGACATAATCTGATGAGTTCTCTGTGTGAAATGGATTCCGTCCCAACTGATGCGCCTATTAGGATCTTTACAAACCGGCACGCCAGGAGCTCCGCACATTCTCGCCGGATTGTAATTGTAATCGCCGCCGGTTCCACAGCATGCTTTTTGCACAGACTCTACATCGTCGAATACGGTCACCGGAAGGTGACTTAGAAGGTTGAGGTACTGGAATGCATTGTAGTAGTCTCCGTACACTATAGCAACTTCAGGGTTTTGTTGTTGCAGCTCTCTAATGGCTTGTTGAAGCTGATTGTTGCAGTAAATTGCAAAGTTGTTGAATCTTCTTAGACATTTGAATTGATCATACGCATCAGAAATGTTGGTTTGGAATGCGGTTAGGTAGATTGGGATACAACCGATTGGGGAATTCCCCCGGACGATCATTCAAGTTGCACCGAATTCGATGACTCTCTGAAACAAATAGATATACCATAATACAATTTTAGTAGTCTCTCGTATAAACTACGTGTGTAGAATTAAAAGTTTAAGCAAATAGTTAAATGTCAAATCGGTTTAGCGTCTGACTTGACTAGAAATGGTATGATAACGGTCAAGGTTCCAATTTTAGTATATGGATCGGACCGGACCGAACCGAAATCAGACTGATTGGAGCTAAAGCTAAAACTTTTAGTTGAATATACACTCGGTAGCTTGAGCTTTTTAACCCACATGAGTAGGTTGAGTGCGACCGTCTTCTAAACCAAGTCAGCTCATAAGTTACGTATTTTTAGGAGACGACTTATTAAATGACTTATAAGAGATATAATTTGTTATAGGAGACGAATTTTGACCGTCTCTTATTAAAACCGCAATTCCGTCAAAGACTAGACTTTATAAAACCTACGATAAGTGAACAAAATCAACATGAGTAGCTACTCACTCTAACAGCATCTTTAATGGTTTGTAGAATTTGAGGCACCAAGTTGATAACATCCTCTATGGATTTGCCTTGAAGAAATGCATAGTTTACATTGTTCCCTCCAATCTCCCGACCATGAACAATGCCAATTTCAGCTTCAAACCGCAATGCTCATCTGTTAAAAAATTACGTAACAGAACTAATTTGGTCACTGAACTTTCTTGTTTTGACTTAATTTGTTCCATATTTTTTATTAATAAAAAATGTCTATGAACTTACACTTTTCGACCCAATTTGATCCACGAACTTCATTCTGATCCAGAATGATCCATGAACTTTCACATATAAACCCAAAATGGTCATTGCCCTTATCGTATTTATCAAGAGCTCATCCACCCATATTGAGTCAATATCTGAAAGTTCAAGCATCATTTTGTGTCAAAACTTGAAAGCTTAGAGATCAAATTGGTTAAAATATGTAGACATGGAATGGAGCTGTGAAGTGAGAGAGCTGTTGGTGAAAGGGTTCACAACGTTCAAATTTTGAGCAAGATATTGAGGAGTCAATGCTGTAGCGCCTACAACAGCAAAATTCACTCCGTTCTTGAAAGATGCGTCTCTTTCCAAATATGGATTCACTAGTGGAAGCCCAGCCGCTTTTGCTGCAACCAAAATTAATGTTACGTTTTTCTCGCATTTTTGTCATAAAATATAAGAGTTCTACTAGGTGTTTTATAGTATCCGTTGAGTTTGTTATAACACGTGTCTTTAAGGATACAACATAAAATGCACAACACTGACTAATTTTTCGTTAATTTTTCTCAAAATATAAACTAACACACTTATTTTGACACATCTTACCAAAAAAGTCGATGATGAGGCGGATGATGAGGCGGCCATCGGAGCATCTTCCGGTTGCATTGCCGAAGAAGGTTTGGCCGTAGGGAAGGCGGGCGATGGTGAAAGCGGCTCCTCTTGCGGTTTCTCGGATGAAATTGCCGGTGTCCGAGGTGGAGTCACCCAATTGATATATGGCACTGAATTTGCAAATTTTAAGAATAGAAAGATTGCTTGACTGAGAAGCAACAACAACATAAAGAAGAAACAAAATAATTGCTTGGTTTCTCCATTTATCCATTGACATTGTTGCTTCTAATGGTTTGAAATTAGTAATAACCATTATATATAACCACTAAGGGTGGCGCAATTGGTTATTCCAATTGTGTGAGTAGGAAGAGATCTCAGGATCGATCTTCACTCAACTCATTCTTGGTGGTGGTGGTGGTGGTGGTGGTGGTGTAAGAGACCATTTTTGGTGAGGTATAGTGCCAATAGG
>JAYMTA010003570.1:0-14002 GCA_036897625.1 Pelargonium cotyledonis | reverse complement strand
TTTGTATTGGGTTTCTACAACAAGTTCAAGCCACACATCCTCATGGTTCTTTCTCAGTTGAGCTACACTTTTCTCTAGTTCATTCCTCCGGATACAATATGTCGATAGGTAATGTTAGCCTGAGGGTTCATGCCAAGGTTGAAGGAAGCTTCAGTTATGAAATAGAGAAAAGTGTAGCCCAACTGAGAAACAACCATGAGGATGTGTGGCTTGAACTTGTTGTAGAACCCCAATACAAAACATGAGTAAAGCCCCATTTGTTTCCATAGCATCTGTAACATTTGTGATAGCAGTTGTGCTCAGGTTGGTTTAATTTAGTTCACAGCATCCTACAACAAATGCAAAAAACTGTCACTACTTTTCTGTATCACAACAATAGTAATCTTTTGCAAATTAGAGGCTCTCAATCTCCGAAATCCTCGTGGAATCGCGAAGGTTGTTGGGACTCTGATTTCTTTAGCTGGTGTAATGACCATGACACTTTACAAGGGACCTGCAATGAGAAATCTATGGCCTCCTTTAGTCCACATTCAAGGAAGCACCACAGTTCATGAGGAGTGGCTCAAGGGGTAGTCAATTCTCACTGTTGCAAGCTGCATAACATGGTCTATTTGGTACATTATGCAGGTTTCATTTCCATATCTCTACCCCAAATAAGGCATAAACTATTTAGCATTGGAAAATATGTGATTGACTCAAAACTGCAGGCACTTACACTGAAATTTACATGTATATTACCACATTACAAGTAGTTTCAGTTAAAACAAACTTCACCTGTGGCATATAGGTCATATCAGCATACCGGGAGGAGGTGTAGTTATCATTGGGTTGTATTTGCTACTGTGGGGAAGATAAAGCTTCATCACATCACGAAGATGATACCAAGATGCGCACAAACAACTCGTCTGGAAAGGAAGCGTTACGAGGGGAGCCTTAGAATCAAAATCTAACTTTTGAAGTTGTATACCAACTAAACAAACAGTATCTAATAACATGGTCATGACATTTAACCATTTTGCTTTCAGTCAACTGAATAACATTTTGTCAACCAATGGAGATGTTTAATTGTTCTTTATTTGGTAACTAAACAATTCTCATCAGTCAGAATTTATGCGGATATAGTTCTACATAGAAACTATTCCTGGGATCAAACCACCTAGCAGTGGCATCTATACACTAAAATCAATAATGAATATATCATTATCTACAATTTGAGCGGAGTCGCAACTGTGACATAAAATGGCACAGTCGTGACTGTGACACAATTCCTGATGGAACCACAGTCACGACTGTTATGTTGTGACCCCTTTCTTGCCTTCTTTTACTTCCTTCTTCACTCTCAAGTTCGGGTTACTTGTACGGGTACCTAAAACACAATGAAAAACAACATGCAAATTTTTCAAACTCATAAAATAGGCTCTTTGAATTGTAAATGCAAGATAAAATAGGGAGTTTATCACGGTTAAGTTCAAAAGCAAGTAAGGTGAAAATGTTACCAAATATGCAAACTAGTTGAGTAAAACAAAATTGATGATGATGAAAAATGGAGTGAAATCAAATTAGTTGATTTTTTTTGCTTCAAATAAAAGGAATCAACACAAATACAAATCTAGTTTTGTTTGTGGAATACCCAAATTAGTTTTGGTACTTGTTAATGTTGTTGGTATTTTATTTAGTTTTTATGAATTTTCCAGCGAGTTTATGAATTTTCCGGCGAACTTGGGTTGAAGAATAAAGGTTAATTAAGTGAATGAAATTTGAGGATTAAAAAAATGATCATTTGCTGGGCATATGACCAAATAGTGTCATTTTTCGTGATATACAACTGACAAATGAACCCTCCAAACCATATGTAAATTGGAAAAATTAATTCAGGGTGTGAAGAAGAGACTCCCATAATTAGGAGTTGGTTTGTGCAGATATAAAAGAGAGTAACAAACTCCTATAATTTGGAGTATTGGTTTATACAGACATGGAATACAATTTCTTTCAATAACAAACTCCTATAGTTACGAGTTTCATTTATGCAGACATACATGGAAGAAAATAATTCCATCTTCTTCACGCACCCATCATGGCATCGTCAGTGTATCATGGCATCGTCACTGTATCATCAAGAACATCGTCACTGTATCATGGCATCGTCACTGTCACTGTATCATCAAATACTTGATACTCCAACAGCATGTCACAAGATTCTACACCCAATTACTCTTCCACATCTTCTTCTATATTTACAGATGCATTCAGCCGATCAAACACTTGGGCTGCTCACTTGTTTTCATCTCAAGGAAACAAATGGGGATTCACTCATGTTTTGTATTGGGGTTCTACAACAGGTTCAAGCCACACATCCTCATGGTTCTTTCTCAATTGGGCTACACTTTTCTATATTTCATTACTGAGGCTTCCTTCAACCATGGCATGAACCCTCATGTTTACATCACCTATCGACATATTGTATCCGGAGTAATGATACTACCTTTTGCCTACTTTCTAGAGAGGTATATACATATCGAGATCGATCTTCGTATTTTGATCTGTGTCAAGGAATAGCTACTGAATTGTTTTTTTCACTTTGTTTCTTGCAGAAATGTGAGGCCAAAGCTGACATTTGCTCTTTTCTTTGAGATCTTTATTCTGTCTCTTCTGGGGTAAGGACTTGTAGAACTTATGCATCTTAGCTATAGCATGAGAAACTACAGTATCTAACACTAGTTATAATCTATCACAGGGTGGGTTTTACCCTAAACATGTACTTTGCAAGCTTGAAATACACATCTCCTACCTTTCTTGCATCTATGGTCAACACCATAGCATCTGTAACATTTGTGATAGCAGTTGTGCTCAGGTTGGTTTTACAACAAATGCAAAAACTGTCAATATTGTTCTATGTCACAACAATTGTAATCTTTTTGCAGATTAGAAGCTCTCAATCTCCGAAATCCTCGTGGAATCGCGAAGGTTGTTGGGACTCTGATTTCTTTAGCTGGTGTAATTACCATGACACTATACAAGGGACCTGTCATGAGAAACCTATGGCCTCCTTTTGTCCACATTCAAGGAAGCACCACAGTTCATAAGGAGCGGCTCAAGGGCTCAATTCTCACTGTTGCAAGTTGCATAACATGGTCTCTTTGGTACATTATGCAGGTTTCATTTCCATATCTCTACCCCCAGATAAGGCATAAACTGTTTACTATTGGGATATATGTGATTAACTCAAAGCTGCAGGCCCTTACACTGAAAAGATCCCCGGCACAACTATCGCTGACAGCGTGGATGAGCTTCGTCGGGGGAGCACAATCAGCTGTCTTCACAGTGATCATACAGCACGAACGAGCTGCTTGGACTGTAGGATTCAATAATATTGATTTCTGGTCCATCATATATGGTGTAAGTAGATGGAGGTTTTTCAGTTGTGCTGTGCATACATATTGTATACATTTCTAATTATGAATATACTATACCAATGCAGGGAGTTGTGTGCTCAGGTTTAATAGTCTTTCTACAACTATGGTGCACAGAAGAGAAAGGACCTGTTTTTGTTACAATGTTTAATCCCCTAGCCACAATACTTGTGGCAGTTCTAGCATATTTTGTACTTGGTGAAAAACTTCACCTTGGCAGGTAATTTGAAATGTACATGTATATTACTACATTACAAGTAGTTTCAGTTAAAAACTAAACTTCAGTACTTGTGGCATGGTCATATCAGCATCCTAGGAGGAGGTGTAGTTATCATTGGGTTGTATTTGCTACTGTGGGGAAAAGAAGGTGACCCAAAAGCTCACATCACCCCTGAAGATGAAGATGATCACGAAGATCAGGCCGGGCCCTAAGACAAGGCATCCCGGAAGATGAAGATGATTACATCATATCCCGGAAGGTTATTGTGAGGTTGACTCTCAAGTTGTGCTGAATTTGTTGAGTTCAATGCCATGTTTGATGGGCTGTTGAAGGACATCAGAGGATTGTTGGATCATGAATATTGGCACTCTGTGTCATATTTGTAGAGAAGGGAATGGTGTGGCGGACAGATTGGCTAACTTGGGATGCTCAATTGAGAGCTACGTGCAGGTGTATCGGACAAAACTAAAGGAGGTGGAAGAGGCGTTTGCTGTGGATGCTGGTGGTGGAGGGAAATCTCGTTTGATTCCCAAAATTGCTACTGGGATGTTTGCAGCTTAGTTGTTGTATCTTTTTTTCCTTTGTATAAAAAGAACATATCTATATAGTATTTCGAGCCTTGATTTATTTTACTTGAGTAAATAAAATATTTATTACATTGAATTAAAACTATGAGAAGGGTCATCTCTCTCTCTCTCACGGGCTAGTTCTCCTTAGGGTTTGGAGGTTTTTTTTGGTGGTCTTGTCACTCATTGTCGGTGATAGGGCTATAGTAGGATAATGTTTTGGTTAATGTGGGGAAGAGGGTGGCGGGTAGAAGGCAGTATAAGGAGAAGTAGGGTTGTTTGGAATAGGGATAGAAATAAAAAAAAAAAAAAAGAAAAATGTGTGGTAGAAAGGGTTTGTAGCAATTTCGATTTCAAGGTAGCCATGCAAGGAGAATCTGCGAGCAAACCAAGAGGAGGAGAGACGGAGTAGATTGCTGGTATGGTGCATAGCGGTCGGCTGGTGGTTGTAGGGTTGTGCGCAGGAGGAGTCGTGGGTGCTGGGGTGGGGTTAGGGATTGGTCGTACTCAGGTAAAGGGGGAACTGAATGTGAGGGTCGGAGTTGGTTTGACGACGAAGGTTGAGGAGATGGTGGATCGTGTTCAAGTTTGGTGGAGCTGAGGTTGTCGGGTAGAGGGAGGAGTGATCAGTTTTGTGGGACGTTTTTTAACGGATGGGCCAATGAATTTCGTCAATATGCAGCAAATGACGGCCTGGTTATGGAGGCCAAAGAAGGGGGTCACCATAAAGGAGCTAGTGAATCCGGCTCTAAATGTAAAGGAGAGTCGTTTCCTTTTCGAGTTCTATGGCGAAGATGATGTGATTCGAGTTGAAAAACGAGGTCCATGGACCTACAATGGAAAAGCGATATTGTTAGAGCGGATTCGGACGGGAGATAATGCATATGTTATGGATCTTAACAGGTTGGACATTTGGGTTCAGATTCGAAGTATCACGATGGGATACATGATGGAAAGGGTTTGTGGCGAGTTGGGGAGTGTTGCGGAATTATTTGTGGAATCCGACCCAAATAATTCCAAAGGTGGGTGGAATTTGTATGCACGTATTCGAGTTCGGGTGGATGTCCAGAATCCGTTACGGTTCAAAGCTAGGATGGAGGTGGCTCAATCGGGTAGCCATGTTATCTATTTTCAGTTTGAGAAAGTTTCTTCCTTCCGGGTAACTCCCGATCATGACGAGTCTTTACTCATTGAAAAAATCCGGTCATGAAAATTATTACCATGTCTGATTCAATTTGATTTAGTTTTGATAGCTGCTAGAATAGTTATTATTTTGAGATTTCGAATTTTTGAGGTGCACTTGAACGACGAAAACCAATCAAAATATCAAATGACACAGTTTTGGACTGAGTAGACCCGGTGATCTTGGCATCTATACAGCAAAATTAGTAATGTATCATTGCATCATGAACCAAAAGTAATCTTTCTTGGCATCTATACACCAAACTCAGTAATGTACACCATTGCATCATGAACCAAAAGTAATATTTATATCACAAAGTTGGATAACTGATTGCCAGAACATTTGAAATCTATGAAAAGACCCTATTACACCTACCACTGCATCAGAATAAGAATCAAAACTTATTGAATTGTATCACGGGTTAACAGAATTTATTCAATATCCAAACTACATTTGTTTGCCAATGTTGACATGCATTCACCAGTTTCTGAATCTTGAAAATCAGGCAATTTCAAAGGGAGAAGTATATCTACAAATTAATGGCCAACAAAACCACTAGATGACTAGGAAAAAAACATTTAAATTTAATCTGACAATAACTAGGCAGCAGGAGGCCTTAGTTCATGATCATGAGATGTATCAACAGTAGATGGCGGTAAATATTGCCACATTGGGACCAAACCATAGCCGGGATAAACAGCCATCTTGTTCACTCCAGCATGGTATGCAGCCCGATGGGCCTGCATATACCCAGAAGGTGACATGGCCATAGATTTAAATTGCTGCTCCATCCTTTCTTTATCTGCTTTCAGCACAAGTTTCTCTTCCCGAAGTTCATTCTTCTCAGCCTGTATTTGAGGAGGGACATAAAACCAAAAACAGCATTACTCTAAAGCTCACCAAGAAGAAAACTGAACAAATGATCCGACTTTAATTACAGATAATTAATGCATTCAATTATAAAGCAAAATAATCATGTAATTAATGAGTTATATCCCAATGACAAATTAGACTATTGTACAAGCTTTAAGAATAACGAATTCTCAAAGCTTTGTTTGACATGACCCTTGTATCTCTTTGCTACCCAACTCATAAAATGAGGAACCTTGCAGGACTCACAAAAGTAACTGTGTCAAAAATACTTACTCCCAGATCAAACATACAAATCAGGAACATGAGAGATTCATTTTCAAGAAGCTGTGGAGATTAGCATAAGCAAAAGTTGAAAGAGAAATAAATACAAAAATTGTGGAAGAAGTAGAACACTCAGCGTAGTAAAATCACTTATCTAAAAAACTATGCATTTCTATCTAAAGCAGGTATCACTGGCAGGCTTCGTGTAATCAATGGGCATATATATCACACTATCTAGTTCAAGAAAGAGAAGTAGAGAACATTGCTAATTCAACAGCATTAAGCCAACTAAATTGATAACATGCTATATCAACATCAATTAGCTGCCTTCCGGGTTGACATGGCCGAACAAACTAAGGATGTGCTCGCTTACTAATCACTACTACTTTTTAGCCTTAGAACCTGGACATTAACTATATATTGGTATCTCAACATTTCTCCAACAAGCAACATCTCAACCACCACGCACCACAATTCAAAGTGATTTCATGATAGTTATACCATAACTCCTCGTACAATCATCACAAATAGAGTAGTTTATCACAGACAGATCAAAACTCTCAAAGAACAGACCAACAAAAGTCCTCAACAGACAAACATATCAAAGCAAGTATTATAAATTTTAGCACAGGTCATACACAAATATTAGAAGGAAACAAAGAATGACTTTCCACGATAATCAGAAAAAATATAAAACACTAACCTTCAAAGTTTTAATTTCTTCTACTAGTTTCTCATTTGTTTCGGTAAGTTCTTGATTTTCAGTTCTTAATTGATTCAAGACTCTGATTGCGTCATCGAGAATGGCTGGCTTATCAGTTTTGGCAGGTCTTCCAGGTTCCAGAACAGAGCTCAAGTCTAAAAACCTGTAAGAATGATAGGCAATAGATATTATTGTCACCAGAGAATCATGAAAGTTAACAACAAATTAAAGGGTTTTTATAAGAGAAGTGGTTTAAGTTATGATTAACGTGCTTATCAGAGATCATCTACATCCAAGTAGTCAAGACTATCACCTCTTATCAGTTCACTCCCTCAATCATCAGAGTCAACACATTGACCCCTAGACTATAGTCTGGTTACTAGTAGGTTCCTCTGTCAAATTTTATCAGTCTTCACTAAATTAGAGACACAATACCCACATGAAAATTTTCATTCCTAATTAAGATTGAATTCTGGAGATGCTAGCTAGACTCATTCCTTCTATCAAGGTATCATCTAAGTGCTAGCATCCTACAAAGAAAGGACGCTTCAGTTCATTACTTCATTTTTAATAAGATATAGGTTAAAAACAAATTATTAAATAAAAAAACAAAAGAAAAAACGTACAGCACCTATCTGATCAATACATCTCCAAGTTATAACTTGACAATTAGTCCAAAAATAAAATGTCAAGTTGATGTCATCTTGATTAATCCAATCATATATGGAAAGCAAATCTACCAGAAGGACCCATTTTATATTCAGAGGTCAATATGCGGAAATAAATAGTTTAAGTGAATTGTTTGAGGAGGCAAAAGGGGTTATTTCAGTAACCTTCCCTGCAATTTTTACAAGATCAATCCATGGCAAATACAAAGCTGAGAAGTACAAAGATTTCAAAAACCTTGAACAAAAGCTTGTCACTTCTGATACAAATTATCTCTTCTAGTAATGAAATCTTAATACAATACATACTTGTCATTTAGTTTCTCCCTCCGCAATTTCTCACGGCAAGCTTTGGTCTCTGCCCTGCCACAAGAATCATTCCGTTGCCTGTAAATTACAGGAATCGTAGTCAAGATAAAAGGTAAGATATCATCCAAATTCCAAGTAGTTCTTAGAACAGCTAAACAAATTCTAAACTGAATCGTGCTATGTTATTTGCTATTAACATTGGCTGTAATCACACACAAATCAACCCAATAGAACCCACAAACTAACCATCTACCATTCAATAAATAGCTAGTGTTTAACAAGCATACTGGTTTTCCCCACTAAATCAATCAAACATAACCGACAAATTCACCTTATTAGAAACTTAAAAACAAAAAAAAAAAACTCAGCTTTGTCGCATACAAATCAAAAAAATTAATAAAAATGAAGTACCTCTTCTTTGTGCATTCCTTTTCCTGTGACACAGCACCAGCAGAGGACGAAAAGTCAAGTTCCAGAGCAGCACTGCAATCAACATACTGGTATTAAGCAACTTCTTGGATCGATTTCACAAAATTGCATGCAGAAGACGAATCGTGAAGGGAATTGAATGACAAATGGAACCCTAGAAATGATGGAACCTGTGATCGGGAGGCCAAGAGAAGTCGGCGGAAGTGTTGCCGTCGATGAAGGAGCAATCAAGAAAATCCCAGCCGGAGGTGTCGTCCAGCGAATCCATGTGTTCCAGATGCTGGAAATGGGGATGTGATTTTGGATTCCAACAAAAACAGACCTTTATTCTTTTTTCTGAAGTTGGCTCTTGGGGACTTGAAAATAAAATTGAAAAATGAAAGGGATCGATCTCCGAAAGGAATGAGGTCCAATGATTTTGGACCACGTACAAGAACCAGAATCATGATTGGGTCGCGAGCCGGCGAATCGTTCCTATTTCTAGGCCAACTCATTGACTTTTTACTGGATTAGTTTGCCGTCCGATTTGACTTTCATTTTTGAATCTCTTTGTATCGAATGATTGTTTTACGAAACTTATTTTCGTTTTGAGCTTTGTCTAAGCTACCTGTGTCTTTCTCGACGTCGCGAATGTATAGCCTCTTATCGGTGATTATTTGGCGGGTCCTATATTCGATCTGAGGTACCCATGTCTAACTATATGTACTAAAATTGGAGACAAATTCACGCGCCTTCTGGTACACATGTCGGCTCCGCATTGATAGTATTAAATATAAATTTTTATGTGTCGTCACTCATTACTACTTGACATAATTCAATGTTTAGCAACTTCTTCAAATTCAATGCTTAGCACCTCCGTCAGAGACTTACGGTTTCTCCTAGCATCCCATGGGAGGTGCTCTAATTTTGAAGGGACCATCTCAGAATCATTTTAGTGAAAAGAGAATAGAATAGACAAATCACAATCACCATAACTTTTGACTAAAAAAGAGAGAATAAGATCTCTCCAAAAAATCTTCAACCAATTCAAGTTGTTTTTGTGGGGACTGTTTGGTTTAATTGATAAGTTTGGAAAACTCCTTTATTCAACCCCACCAAAAACTAAAAAATTACACTAACATGCTGTATGTAGTTGCGGTAGTGCTTTTCCATAAAACTGTAAAATTACCAAGAAACATCATCTCAACTTTGCTCTAAATACAATGGAATTCAATTTTCTAAGTTGAACTGAGTAGTTGTATATTTGCATTTCTGTAAAAATGTTGTTTTATCAGCCAACTAATTAGCGAAATGGCAAAAAATCATATGGCTTGCACAACGATTTTGAGATCACCAAATGACACGAGCTTCATTCTTAAGCTTGTCAATCAGCTCATCCACGGAAGAAACAATGACCCCAGCTTTTCTCTTGGGCGGTTCTGTCACTTCAACAACCTCCAAATCTGATTTTACTTCCACGTTCAATTCTTGTGGCGAAAACTTCTTTATCGCCTTTGATTTTGCTTTCATTATGTTTGGAAGTGTCGCATACCGGGGTTGATTAAGTCTCAAATCAGTGCTGCATGACAAGTACAAATAACACAGGTATACTGAAAGATTAGCTCTAAAGCCCATAAATCCCAAGTTGCTTATAAGGTATAATTTTCATACAGCAAAGTAGCATTCCAAGTCAAAAAGCTAATCTTAAGACTTAAGAGTTTGTGGAATTCCTGGGACCTGACTATGCAAATGGTTCCACATCCATATACAAGAGCCACCACATTTTATGTTTCACAAGATTGCAGGTTAGGAAATGCATCTTTTCATGCAAAGCAAAGATAAGCCAATACAATGATGGGTTCCAGATTAAGAACCCATATAGTTATGTATCACAGTATCAGTGTATCACTGAGGACCCCTATTAGAGACCCAATTTACAAGAGCTTTTCGTTCAAGAATAGCCTATTATAATGGAAAAGATAAGCTTAAATAAAGATGAATTCCAACGCGCCCAAGCATATAAGGTTAAGCACAAACAATGATGAACTCCTATACCCCCACCCATATAGATAAAACAATGAGAAATTTTGACAAACACATCGGGAAGTAGAACTGTTTAGAGTATGTTCTCAAATGGTCCATCTACCCGCTTTAGTCCAAGTTCTTGTACTTTCATCAAGTCCTAAAAATTGTGAAATTATTCCCTATAGTCCAAATGAAAGAGGGAGATGTTAATTAATCAAATGTAAAATTAATGTCATGTCAACTAAGATATAATGGTCTCGTCACTAATTTGAATAACAGGGATCAATTGGGAACAATTTTGCATTTTGTAGGGCCATATTAGAACAAATGAAAGTACAAGGATTAATATGGAGTAATGCGGATAGTACAGGGAGCATTTCGGAACATACTCCAATTATTTATCTCATTTGGCAAGACTCGGCAAAAGAAAGGGTAAGGGGACATGGTACTTACGTGATTACTGCTGGTAAGTCTATACATAAAGTCTCAAGACCTCCATCCACTTCCCTTTCCACTGTTGCTACCTGTTTCTCCTTATCCAGTACAACCTACTAAAAAGTATTCAAGTCAGCGTAATACTCTAAAATGTTTTTTAAATGAAGTTAGAGCAAGAGGCCAAGAACAAAATTATGTGCAACAAAATTCACCAACCCTTCGTCAACATTCAAGAGAGTATACATCAATCAATGGTCCTGAAGCCTTATGAAACCAGTTAAGAATAAAAATATGAACGCATATGATACTGAAGTAGTTAAACTATGGATGCACAAACAGGAAATTTCATTTCTTATGCCATAGCCTGATGCTATAACTGCCCTATAAGCAAATACAAGTAACAGCCTGTAACAAGAAAAGGTGCAAACCAAGCTCAATAGGCTAGTATTTTCAAAACTATTAACCTTCCATCAACATAGGAGGAAGAAGAAAAAAACATACACAGACTGTCAAGTATGAAATTCAAAGACATGTTTGACTGAAAGTTGAAACATTGATAAGTTTGGTAAATAAAAAATTATTCATATGTGAGAAGATGGTAGTTTTTATCCAGGCAACACAGGTATACATTACAAAAGATAGTTGCTATTAGAAAGATTAGATTAATGAAGTTGAAGTATATATATCATATGTAATCCATAACCAATGAATATGAAAGTTTAATGAGAGAGAGAGAGAGAGACTACAGAAATAGTGAAAATGGTAGTATATAATGATGCTTAAACATGTTATTATTTGTCTTTACATGTCCAACAACTGATTGGGAGATTGGCTAATTGCTAGTTTAGGCATGTTAACAATATCACCAAGGCCAAACAGGATATCGATGCTGCCTTCGCAAGTTAAAAGAGAGATAAAAAAAAGATAATAGAATGAGATACTACCTGCTTGACATCATCTTGCCTGACAGACATCTATTATTAACCTCAAACTACCTTAAACTAACTTATGTGATAAATCTAGCATAAACTAATCAAGGTACCAAAGAGCTAAAGGACCTCAGTTTTTTTTTACCTAAGTCTCCATTCTCCATGTTTTAACAGCAATAGCAAATGAATACCACATTCTATATCAGATAATGAAAAGGGGGGGAACTGAACCTTTATCTCAGGCATTACAACAATTCTGTAAAATCATCCAAAGATCTCCAAAAGATCAGAAGATAGACATGAGCACAGAGATCTGTCGATTTACAACTAATACTTTCTCACCGCACCACTCATGTCATCATAATGTCAGCTTATCCTTCCTCGTAAATAGAACTTTTTACCCTTACTCTATTACACCAATTCCAATTCTATTGACATGCCCTATAACCAACATAACTAATTTATGTTTCTTGCCTCAAAATTCTAGTGGCACTGAGGCATTCACCCCCATCAACCAACCTCTACAAACAAAAATTTTACCTTGCTCCCCAGTAACAGAATCATGCTTTCTGTATGTCTCCTCAATAGACTGTCAATCTGTAGAACAAGGTTCTGATTCCTACCTACTTGCAGAGACATTATCTATTTCCATCAACACAAAATCCAATGTCTTACTTCCTGCTACTCTAATTTCTAAGGATTTCACAGAAAGTATTCAAAGAAACCATCAATCAGTTTATATCCACCTACTTTTCATTCAATAAATGAAAATCCCAGCTCAGATACTTAGCTGTCATTGACTTAAGATCAAATTTAACTGAGAACAAGTTTCACAGGCAAGCGATTGAGGTTCGAATGAATGATCATAAATTCAACAGTAGTGAAAATTGCACTTCTCTGACTATCAGATAAGCAAAACAAATAGGCCTTCTCTACTATCTTTTTATCTTGCTTATTCATGGATGGGACTCACCTTAGAAGCAAAAGTACCCTGAGGCCAATTGAGCAGTCCCGCCACCATTTGCCCTGTTTGATTGCAATCATCATCTATTGCCTACACACAAAGAAGACATTTTTAAGAGAAAATAATGAAAGACACTTAAAACCCAGTTTTTACCTTTCAAAATCAACAACAAAGGAACATCCTATAGATAGCAAAACCAAACCCCAAAAATGCAAAACCCTAACAAAATCAGCAGTTACAGACCTGTTTGCCCAAAATGAGAAGACCAGGCTTCTCCACCTCCACCAGTGCCTTCAACAGCTTAGCCACAGTAAGCGGATAGAGAGCAGTAGCAGACTCCACGTGGATCCCCCTATCGGCGCCCATGGCGAGACCGGTCCTGAGCGTGTCCACGCACTGTGGCGGACCCATACTGACCGCGACGACCTCGGTGGCCAAGCCGGCTTCTTTGATCCGTAGCGCCTCTTCCAGAGCAATTTCGCAAAATGGGTTCATCGACATCTTCACATTTTGGGTCTCCACGCCGGTCTGAGATCGAGAGTGTTACAGAGTGATTGGAAGTGAAAGAGTGGAAGTAAATGTATCGGATTTGGGGCCTACCTTGTCGGATTTGACTCTGATTTTGACGGCGTAATCGACAACTCGCTTGATCGCCACCATTATCTTCATCGTGGAGCTTGATCGTATGGGAAAGGAATGGTATTGGTGTTGAAAGTAAAGATTGGAAGTTGAATAGAATGAGGAAGGAAGAGAGGGACGCTTAAAGACGACACTTCAATAGCTTGGATAAGGGCAAATGGCATTAAACCGCTACATGTTTGGCACTTTTTGCCCAAAACCCACCTTCCTTATTAGCTTACGCACAAAATCCACCGAAACTTATATTTTCGTTAAATTGGACAGAATTTGTACCTGTAACCATCAAGTGCACAGCACATGATGTGTTATTTTTCTTAAATGACCAAATTACCCTTCCCTTCTTCTCTCTTCTTCCTCTTGAATTGATTGAAGATTCTGGCGACCATATGAATTTTCCGATCGCTGGAATCTG
>JAYMTA010003569.1:0-14002 GCA_036897625.1 Pelargonium cotyledonis | reverse complement strand
AAGTCAGACCAATTATAAAAACTGCTCGAAGGTCATCTCCATAGTTTCAACACGTACAGGAGGTCTGGCGGCAATTTCCTGTCAAATTTTATACAAAGTGATATGCAGCTTACTTGACAAAATATTTTTAATATAAAATTTAAATAAATAATTACTTAATATATAAGATATTAACATTCTCATAAATTTTTGAAGCGGAGCGTTCGGTTTATATAACATATCGTACACTTGATATATTTTGATTCGTTTCAGTGATCAATAGAACACATGGTGTGTCATCTTGTAATAATTGACAAATATTTTGTACAAATATTTGAGAGATACAACGTTACTCTCGAAAAATACATTTACTTTAGCTGGCAATTGTTATTGGTTTGTGTTGCGGTGGCACAATCTTCTTGTGGATTGTTAGGGGGGGGGGGATATTTATTCCTCTCATGCATGTGCTTCTAATTCTAAATAAATTCAATTAACTTGTTAAATTAATGGAACTAACATTTTGATGTTCCAAGAAGTTTCCAATTTCTTATTTCCTTGTCTTTTTATTAATAAATGGTTTTTTTTTTTTTTTATAAACAACAAAAAAAGTTGTATTAAACTCAAAATGAGAACATGGTTGGACGTTGGAACTTGACAAGGGCACAACCCTTAATAAGGGTGTCCACCTTTTTTTCTTGAATTGCAAATGGAAGATTTTCAGTAACGAAAATACCGTGCATAAAACAATGTATGCGACAAAAGTCAAAACATTTTCATTTGAATAAATTACGTTATTTGAGTACTATAATGGTTGTAAGGTCACTACATGTGTGAAAAGATCAATTTCGACCCCAAGAAAATGGTTACTGTTGGGTCCTGAAATACTGTGCCTAAGTGCAATTATGTACTTGCTAGTAACACACCTGGTACTTCATTTGTTGTTAATTTATTAGTAACGTAACACAAAGATGTCGAAATGAAGTTAAACATGTACATCGTTATCATAGAGGTAAAATGGATATAAGCATATTTGATTCAAATATACTCAACCAAGTCAAATTTGCAGTTGATGAATATGTCCGATCCTTATAATGGTCGATGATAAATATGCTTTGTATTCACATGTGACAGGCTATGAAACGAACTGTGGCAACCACATCATCTAATCATGCAGAATACATGAGGATGGTAGAGATGCTTTGTATTCAAGAGAATTGTTGTTTAGTCCTATAACAAACTAATCCCAACGATTTCATTTGAAGATATTTTTATATGTATCGCTTTATTGAAAGAATTGTACACAAAAGGAGACAGAACGGAACATATTTCACCTAAAATGCGATCAAACATGTAAAGAAAAAGTAACAAACAGCAGAACCCCTGCAATCTGCATTCCATATTTCAACTCAGTGACGTGTCTGACAAACAAACCATAGCAAAGAGGAACTCAAAACTTAATAATAAAGTACCGCTTGCTGATAAGAAAAATATATGTTGTGGTTCTTCATACCAGACCCAAGATAGATAGTTAAGTCAAAACTCAAAACTTCGAACAAAATCAGAACTTCGAGTTACAAGACACCTACCAATCTCAGATTAATCCCGGGAGTTGTCACCTCAATGATGCCAACTCCATAAACATGCAATGTGCAACTGCAATTACAGGAATTCAATGGTGGATAACCCGAAAGAAAATGTAAACAGATTATGAATTACGCACAAATGATATCTTTTCAACATGGAACACATCACTTATTCAAAACAAGTACTTTATGCTACCTTGTCATTGCCTCGTATAGGATAAAACTTCAAAATGATGATTTTAACCTACAAAAGGATCATTACGCTCCTGAAGTTTCTTAATTACTCGGTGAAATGAATGAAAAAAGAAGTAAGAATGTCTAAGAGTATTGAACCATACAGGGAAATTTATTCAACAAAACAGATGTGTGAACTTATGCAGAGGTGAAATTCTTTGTAGTACTGTGTTACTATCTTTCTGAGAAGTATAAATAAGCTAGCACAAGTGAACATAGTAAACACTCACTAGTGAAATCTAGTATTCTATACTCATTTTCTTTAGTTCATAAAAAAGTTCTAAGAATAATTATATCTGATACAAGGGAATGCACTTACACACTCCATTCCGCCTAAAGAAGAATATAGCCATGTAATCGTTGTAAGATCAGAAAGTCAGTAGCTGAAAGACATATCAAAAAATCAGATCAGATCTGTTATAAGTGGAAGGGGGATCCACAAACACCCGGGTGGAATATTTAAATAAGCCAGAGCAGACCCCAGAAAGCTTTCAACAAAGCCACCAATCTATTGTTACTCACAAAGAGGCACACTTTGAACATGCTTGTGAAATAAAATAAATTATTGCTTCCAGTTTTTCTTTGACAGTTCATTATGATCTGATTCACAAAAATGGCGTGTCTATCATCTCAGGTTAGAGACCATAACTGAAATAAAACATAAATTTAAGAACCAGAGGCAACATAGGAACATTGCATAAAGCACAGCACAAAATATCCATTGCATGATTAAGTACAAATTGATTGTTGTGGTGTTTGAAGAAATCTATTTAAGATATGATCATTTCTTCCCTAAGAAACAACTATAGAGACTAATTTAGTTGAAAGGAAATAACACTAACTCCCAGAACAAAAGTAGAGAGTGGTGAGCTCCGAAATGTAACAGGGGCTAGCAAGCTGTTGATCAGAACAAAGATCTGACCAGAACACAGCATACAATGACATTGCTGATATAGAAAGGGCATGGAAGATGGAGATAGTGGTGCCAACATTACTTTATAGTGTAAGAAGCATCTTAGAAACATGTATTGAAAAAATTAAAAGAAGTGTAAAAGACTAAGCTTACCCTCATTCCATTCAATTTGCTGTCTTTTGGTAAGAATGGCGCAGCACCTGAAGTAAGAGGTGCTGATCAACTTGATTATATCGTAAAACTGCAAGGGGAAAAGATTTATGAACAAGTTAACACAGAGGGGAAGCAGCGAATGAGTTGCTCACATAAAGCATAAGTAGCATCAATATGAGAGTTTCTTGACAAATAAATTACAAACATGTGTAACAGATTCAAATTCAAATTATGGAAAGATATCTAAAACAAAAATAAAAAATAATATGGCCATCTGAAAGATTCATTATACCAGTTTGCAAGTGAGTATGCCGACAAGATTGATGTGTAGTGGATGCCAGGATCCGTAGATAAGATGTTCTTAACCAGCACCTCTGCTTGAGTTTTGTATGACTTAATAGCCACAACAGTCTCTTGAGACACTGCCATTACCTTGCACCACACACCTAATTAGCAAATTTTATTTTCCCACCTTGCAGATGGTATACTTTCTACATTTTCTCCCCTTCCTCATTTGTACCTTTCATCTCCATTTCAACCTTACATATAAACAATAGGTTAGCAACAACATAAACAAAATCATGCCAATATTTCCTCGCAGTTACCACTGAATCAGCAACCTCAAATAATCTTGAACACTAAGAACTTACACTTGATGGTTTCCATCTTAAAAGTTGTGGACACAAAGAAGTTGTGATATTTCATATACATAGCAACAATACATTCACAAATGTAAGTTATTGACTTTTCTGGTGATGATATATGAGCAAAGGCACAAAAATGAAGATGCCGATCTATGGGAAATCTATTTAATATCAATTTTAGCAATCAGATGAATGCAAAATTATAGAAATTTACACCTAAGTAATTCTAAAAGATTGACCTACTTGAACCATGCATAAGATTCAGGACCATTAACCAATTCAGGAGAAAATGGTATTCTCTTGTGCCTAATGCTCAGTACATTTTCCCCGTAGAGAAATGAAAAGGCTTCCTCAGTCTGGCATCTAATGTGCCAATGGTTAAGAAGAAGATATAATGTATAACTCATAACATTGAGATACAGTTTTTACTAACTAAAAAATGTATAAACATCATATCCATATTTCCATTAGAATAAAGTTGGACACTATTATGCTCAACCTACATCTAAAATTTGGATTATAACATAATAAGAGAATTGCAGAGGTGCAGTTCCCATTAGTATAAATGTGTGACAGAGTTGAAAAAGAATAGTAGATTATTCCTATCTATGTATAGATGTTAGCTGGCTCAGCCAAACAAGACTAGGAAAGAGTTCACAGAGTAGTTTTATTGTTTTCTAAGTTTCTCATTAACACCATCCTGTAGAGAAGATGAAGATGATGGAGATATGCCAGAAGGTCAAGAACGGCTGAACCCGGCCTTGTCCTTGTTAAATGCCTTCTGAACATCATCTTTCAGCTCTGTGAAGCGCATTCTCTTGATTCTCTGTTCATCTGGAGTGCCCTTGTCAAGGTAAAACAAGTCAGGAAGGTCATCTTCCATGAACTTATCCAGCACTTCCGAGCAATGTGGGAAATATCGCCGACCCATCTCCACTGTCACCATGACAACCACAACAACAACAGAGTTCAACCAATTATAATCTATAGAAGCAAACTAGTCTACTTAAGCAAATCATTGATGAAAAGATCAAGAAAATTTGGAATGTTGCAACAAAATTTTGTTCCTTTCATGCTTTTTACACTCATTATCCAATGTTCTGCAATCAGAGATCATATGGTCTTACATATTATTAATAAGGTAATGAAATCCAAGTCATATTCTGAACTACCCACGAGTGCATATATATATTTCTCACATCTCAAAATATAATTCTAATATTCATTGCACATGTAAATAAACGAGAATTCTCATTTTCCATACTGCTGAACACAGGGGATGTCTGGAGAATTGTGCGTTTGGAAAATATGCAAGATGTTCACATAATGTGAAAGCATTTGAAAACAATACATTTATAACACGCATATCATAGAGAGAATTCCTATATACAACTACTAATAGAGATTCTCCAAACAAGTAATGCTTCAACTTTCATATAAAAACTGATTATTAGTCTAAACCAAAATTTAAATAAAAGAAACATGAACTTTGGTAAGACTTTGACATGAGAACTGTGCAAAATAAGTGCACCAAACCCATCATATTATCAAAACTCTCAAGTACACGAGATAGTATTCCTCGTGAGATGGAATTTGAAAATTCTGTGTTTTTTTTTTTTTCATCTCATGCTTGGCCCAATTCATCATTATTATCTATAAATTGGCTTGTTCTGTTCATTTTCTAATGCAATCCCAAACCACATGTACTTCAAATTTATTTTTTTGTTAATATCTTGCAATTAGAACTTAAAGTTAGGAAAATCAAGACATACAGCCAAAAGAAAAGGCATCTTATCCATATAACCTAGGCCACCCAGCCAACACCCTAGATGCTAGAGCACCTATCAGGGCAGGAACCCAGGGAGGAATCTGACAACAGTGACTTTAATAGATAAAGGCAAAGGGATTAACTAACAAATCTAAACTAGAGAAAACAGAGTGTCTAAAATGCAAAATAAAATATAAATAAATAAATTTAGCATTTACCTGTTTTCATGAGGGTGTTCATCCTAGAATGAAGTCTTTTGTTTTGTGCAACTGGAGTCTCATTTAAATCAACTGCTCTCAAGTTCCCATTTGAACCTTTTGACCTAGAAAGACTTGCAAACTCAGACATCTCAGCATGGGCAATGTCCATGGCTAGCTTAGCTTCAGTGGGGAAGAATAATCGTGCAAATGCCACTATAAAATAAAACAGTCCTACCATTAACCCAATTTAAGCACAAGAAATTATGATAGAGTAATAGCATATCATTGGACAGTAGAACAAATAGGAAAATGAAAGTATCTTTATATTGCTAGTATCAAACACCATCATTTGCCACAAGTTAATAATTACATATAGAATCTAAGACTTTCATCTATAAGATAATACCTCTATTTTCCAGGTACAAAAGCTTCATGTGCAGATCGTCAGCAATTGTTTGTGAAGGGAAAGCTGCAGTCCCAGCCATTGGGTTCCTCCGCATTTCTTGCTCAAGAACATCAATGCATATCCTGTCTTTGTTTGCTTCCTGTCCCTGCTCGGTTTTTGCATGATAATCCTTTGGGCGCGTTAACCTCCGACAAATACTAACTGCACTCTGTCCATCTAATGTCAATTCTGATGCACAAGCTCCTTTTGTCAGCAGGGATACTATTACAGATGGCTCCTTACGCATTGCAGCAATATGGAGTACAGTGTAACCACGAGAGTTTCTAAGGTTAACATCAGCAAGACCCAGACCCACCACCTCGGAGACAATCTTGGGATCACAGTAGGCTGAGGCATAATGAAGAGCATTGGCTTCATCTACGGTAATATTAGATTCACTAAGAAGAAGTTTCACAAGTTCGACATCATCTGAGTCCAATGCCCTGTGTATTCTTTTGATTCTCTTCTCATGCAAGGGATCAGCAGCCTCTGTGTCATGTGCATCATCAGGATTAGCGGGGAGGCGGATATTTTTAATGTTCTTTGCAACTTCATATGGAATTTCTTTCTCAATGGAGATGCTATCAAGATCTGATCTTGCTACTCTATCAACACATTGATTCAGAAGCGGATTTGACTGACAATGGAAGGCAACCAAAAGAATTGGGATGACATCTTCCACAAGAGCTTTCCCAACAAAGTTAACAAGCCTCCGCTGCAAAAAAACATAGAGAATGGATTAAGTACTGTTCCTTGGTTATGTTATGCTTAGGATGGTGATATGAAGAAGGAAACAACCTAAAATTTTACTGGTATAGTTTATAACAACATAAAGTTGATGTGCTTCTCCAACATTAGTCTATGAAGCTGATTGTTGGACCAAGCTTCGGCCTTATTTTAGTATTTTACATAACGATCGTATTAAATTAAATCATGATAATAAATCAAATAAATTGCTTATATAAGATCTAAGTTGAGATGCAAAATTAGATAGTTGACAAATAAGGAGGCATTTCACATTCTCACTGCCTACACAAGTGTAACTATAACCACCTAAATCAACAAATTACACTAACTTTTAAGTGCTTGAAAGAACCTTGTTCTTCTCTCTAGAAGGATGAATCTGGTATTAACCCACCCAAATCAAGCAACACTATGTACAAGTAGCAAAAACCATCTATGGAAAATGCAACCTCCTACATCAACCAAACAATAAAGATTTTTTACCCAACACTCACACCCACTCAATTATAAATAAGTGGTGTAATCAATGAACAGGTAAATTTGCTTTTGACCTGATAGAAACTGAACCACCATGAATAAGATGCTAACCTGATAAAGTGAAACCAACTCAGGAATTTGAAAAATGGAAGAGGCATACATCAACTCAACAGCAAAACCAATAGCAGGTCTGCATGAATCATGGGCACAAGCACTATCAACACATGTAGAAACCTCTGGTGGAGAAGGCTTTAGCTTTCCCGTATACATATAGCTCAAAAATATCAAGAAGGCTTCATATCCAATGTTACCATAAGGCAACAAATCACCCATGTTATACTTAATTTTTCCATCCTTCTCACGAGACCCCTTCTCCTTCTTGAATAGATCTTGGAAAAACTTACTCCTGGCTGCCAAAATACATCGATGGACACTAATTGGTGTTCCCTCAACAACGATATCAGCGTCACTAAAATCACAACTGGAATCGACAAGGAGCTGCTCCAAATTGGTACTTAGTTTGTTTAAACTGATGACTTCATGACTAGACACTGCTTCAGAACCCAAGTATGGTATGTTATGATTAGTTGAACCATTTGATATGTGGGATGATGAAGTAAAGCTGAAAGAAGATGATGGTTCAGCCATATGAGCCATTTATCTACTCCAGAAGTTTAAGCCCTTACAACTTCAATAACATCACTTACTGATATTTGAAGCCACCATGTACAAGTGATGCAAGTGAAAGAGAGTCCCAACCCGAGATGCTAACTAAAGAATGTGCTACGCTACTGCTAAGTAATGACCCTAGTAATTGCTTATACGAAGAACCTATGTCAGAAGAGTACAAAAGTAAGATAGCCAGATTAAGATACTATTTCAATATGAGGACTAAAATAAATCAAGCTTTTGATCCAGCTTATTTGAAAGATAAAAGTACAACAATTTAACAATCAGAATACAAAGAAAAAGGTAAATTCAGAGGCAATCTGTTTCTATTGAATTACTTTTTCTTGTCTTTTTTTAAAATGCCAAGTATAAGCTACAGGTTGAAGAAAAAAGCACTAAACTCACAAAACAGTTTTGAAATACAACTCATTTGAGTGAAATCGACGAATGGTAAGAAGTAAACAATTATACAACACAACAACAATACACTAAACAAACCAAAAAGTCATCAAAATTTACAGTAGCACCAAAAAGGATCAAAGAAAAAAAATATATTCTACTCGGTGAAACTTTGATTGAGAGAAAAATCAAAACTATACCACACTAACACACAACAATATACCCAAATCAAATCCCAAAATCCGACTCTTGAGATACCGAGAAACAACAATTAATCCACAAATCACCCTCACAAACTTACAAAATTTGCAACAGGCCGTTGAGGCATTGACTACCCATAATTCCGATCCAACCGAGAAACAGGAAGTTACATTCTCCTAAACAAACAGAACCCAGAAGAAAGAAAGCAAATTGGAAGGAACCCAGAAAAAACCCAGATGGTAAAAAAAGCGAATTGGGTATTGGAAGAAGATAAAACAGAAAGGGGCAGAGATAGAGAGAGAATTGAAATGGTGGGTCGTGGTCGGGGGGCTCGGAGAGAGTTCGTTGGTGGATTAATTGAGTAGAAATGTTTGGTAGCGAAGTAGAGTTAAGTCATGGGTTGGAGATGAAATCGCTGTTTTGTTTACGATAGGATTGGCGTCAGCTCTCGTTGCTGGGCTTTCATTACGTCTACAATGGCGTGCGTCACCGTTTGTTGAAGAAGACAAAGACTTCTTTTTATATTTAGTCTTTGTTTTTTGGATTTTCTCGTGAAGATATAAAAAAAATGGGGCGAAAAAGATGTGTTCCATTGACTGCATGGATTCATAGATACCAAGTTGTTGCATATCATTGGAAGATTTTTTTCCCTAATATTGCCGGGAAATTGCTAATCTAAAAAAATGAGCGATTGCAATTGACTAACTATAAGTTTAGTACAAGTGTTTGAATTTTATGTTTGAGAAAAATCATAATCATGAAAATATGTCGAGAAGGTTGCGTAAAATTTCAGCCTAAGTGAAAAGGTCATGTAAACAGTTTAGCAGTTTAGAGTACACGTGCACATCATATAACAAATTTGTTGATGAGATTTGATGGTTAGCACCAAATTGGATTCAAAATTATAGATTGGATACTAAATTCGATAGAAATATTAAGTGAGGGTACCAAATCGAATTTTCACATAAAGTTTGAGTACCAAATTTGTCTTTAACCTCGTTATTTTTCATTTGACTTAACTTTATCCACAATCAATTATAAAAAGATGATAAATACATAATAGTTTAAAGTTACAAAAAAAAATGACAATAAGCGTAAAATTGTCACTTTTGAATATTCTATCAATTTCTTTTAAAAGGAATTCAAGAAGTTTATATTAAATCAAATAGTGACTAGTACAAACTTTGGCGTAAAGGGCGAACATAAATCCCTGACCCTTTCACCAATCTAAAACAAACTAACAATGATTTAGTTAAAGAGTAACTAGTCCTAATAACCTCGAAACTAAAGTAAGCAAAGTAAGCACAAGTAGCATTAGCTAAATAAGATATGATGTCATATTGAATCAAACCAAAAGCACTGGGAAAAGCCTCATCTCAGTCTGTACTGCTTCTGATACCCTCTTCTCTTGTACCCCAACTGAACACCTCACTCACCTACTCTGTGCAAACGTACACATGATTCGAACGACCCGCGAGCCAACCCTCGCGGCAGTTCCAACCTATCAGACTCATGAGCCCTGGCGAATCTTAGTCATCAGGTCTACAAGTTGCAAGTTTTTTGGTTCCTAATCAGCACGTGAAAAATCGACCATGTTCACATGTCCGTTTTCAGCCATCTCCACCGCCACCTGATCGTCGATTTTCAGCAAAAACTCTACATCTCACCTGTTTAACCACAATTTTGTAGTCGCACAACGTAGTGGATGAAGAGAGAAAAGAGAAAGTTCGGTGATGTCCTTGAAGCCTTAGCCGCCCAAACCCTATCCCTCTTGACTAGACACTCAAATCCTAGATATAGAGAGATAACGGCCGCTTGTAATATTCCGTTAAAGTTAAATGACAGAATGAGTTAAAAGTTGTTAAAAATAATAATAATTAATTACAATATGTGATAAATATATAATAATCATGTGTGATTTACTCAAAAATATATTTTGCCCCTTGGAGTTTTTATGGGTCATTTACATTTACTCAATGGTTCATATAGTTGGGACCAATAACTATTTAGGTAATGCCACAACACAATACAATAATGAGATTAGAGAAAATAATTGGTATAACTGAATTCAGTACATAAATGTTGTTTATGAGCAAGCAAGCAAGCATCAGTGGGGCATCTCTTTCTTCTTCCCTCTTAATGGTAAACTAATTAGCAGAGATGATGCATTGCATTGAATTAAACATGAGTGTGTGTGCCATAGCCATAGCTTTGCCTTTTATCCTCTTCTTCTTAATTTCCAAATATTGAATTCAGCATCTATTTCTCCAACTCAACCATAAATGACCATATTTGGACTTATTTTTAGAGCATATTGGCATTCATGGGCAACCCTAGCTAGGTAGATAGGCAAGTAGGGATGGTAAATAAATACAATCAACTACTTGAATTTTACCTCCTATATTCCATGACAAATAAACAAACCACCCAAACTATAAAGTTAGAAAGAAAAATAAATGAAAATATGAGTGTTCTAAAGTTTTTTTATTTTATTTTTAATTATACATAGGTAAAAGACTTAATTTGGTATTGAATTTTTTTAACCAAATTTAATCCATCAACTTTCGTATTTTGATCCAATTTGATTTCTGAACATTTGATATAAGCTCTAAGGGCAATGACCGTTTTGGGTCAATATGTGAAGTTTCAGGGATCATTACTGATCAAAATAAAGTTTAGGGGCCCAATTAGGGCAAAACACAAAAGTTCAGGGATTACTTATCGTTGAAAAAATTTAGAAACCAAATTGGGTTAAAACACCAAAATTTGGGGTCCAAATTAAGTATTTTACCTTATATATACGACTTTAAATTAAGTTTGTGTTCTGTTTACTTTTTAATAAAAATTATTAATGCATTGTCCCAAAACAAGTGATTCATTTTTTTTTATCTTTATTTTAAAATGAGTGTCATGTTTTTTTATTATAAAATATAAGTTTTGTATAAATTATTAATAACATTCATATAATAATATCTAACGATGACGAAGTTGGCATTAATTTTTAGTCAATGTTGATAAAAATGTGGACTTTCCCGCTTATGCGTGTAGACTAGGGTTTTCAAAAGCAGCAGTGAGGGAGAGAGGCGGCGGCAGGAAGGTGATCAAGGAAGTTCGATTGCAGTAGCTTGTGCGGCGAGAGACGGAAGCGGATGGAAAGGAGAGAGGCGGCTGCTGTAGAGCAAGAGAGGGCGGAGTTGGAGTTCTAGCAGCGAGAAATGGCATGCGAGATAGAGAAAGGCTTGTAGATGATGGCTCTTGAGGGAGAAGAGGAAGACGGCATGGTGGTAGACATGGCAGCGGAGATGGAAAGAACGGGTGAGGCTCGGAAATGGCAAGTCGTCGGTAGATTTCTCACGCCGGCGGTGGTTAATTTCGAGGGCATGAGAAATCAAATGGCGTCGGATGGCTCTACCTTCATCGACGGGAAGCGGCATAGGACGCTGGAGGGAGGAGATAGGTCAGGCCAGGATGAGGGGGATCGGGTGGAATTAGTCCACCTCTATGTGTAGTGAGAGCCAGGGTAGAGTAGCCCGAAACCGTAAGGTGTTAGATGGTCCGGGTATGGAATACTAGCAACGTCGAGTCTCGTGTTAGGACTTGACTGTCTTGTCTAGTATTGGGTTCAGTTTTCCAGTCTTTTTTGGAGTTAGAATCAGCGATTTAGGAGTTGGTCTGCATCGATTTATCTGGATCTATGTCTGGTTCCCTTGAAGTTATTTAGTGTTTTGCTTGTAACTTCTTTTGATTTTATAGTAATAATACTCGTGTTATTTTCCTCAAAAAAAATAACATTCATATAATAATAATTTTGCCATCTCTTGTTTCTTGAGTTTGTTACATAATGTGTTTGTTGAAATACAAAAGAAACTATACACAAATATTAACTACATTTTCTTAACTTATTAACAAGAAACTAAAAACACTCATTTTAGAATGAAGTGAGCATAATCATATACTCCATCCGTCTCAAAATGAGTGTCTTGTTTGTCTAAATTTTTTGTCTCAAAATGATTGTCCTGTTTCTATTTTTAGGTTATTATATATATTTTTTTTCATATTACCCTTATCACTTATGCACATGGATAGATCTGCACATGTGGTGTAGGTGAAAAAGTGAGGGTAATATTAAAAACATACTAAATTATCTGGTAATTCTTAATTTTTGTGAGAAATAAGACAATCATTTTGAGACGGAGGAAGTAAACAATTTTATATGTTTACATAGACAATCATTTTCTATTTGTGTATGTGGAGCAAAATACTCATAATCATTTTTCATTCTCATGTAAAAAGATAGTGATATACAATGACATTGTGACATTGTGACAAGTGTTGAGCCATTTTGACCATGAATACAAGACATTGGTGCGAGTTGAGTGAAACTCAATGCGTGTGTGCCTCGAATTAAAGTCGGGCATGAGAAAAAAAGATATCTCTATCTCGATGAAATGAGCACTAATAAATAAGCTAATGGGCTAAAGTGAGAAAATTGAGTTAAAGCAAGCTCAGTTGCTAAGGAGAGAGAAAAGGTTTTATGAAGTATTTAGAGGATGTAAATAGTTGAATGTTACAGATGAATACACACAATCATAAAAAATAAAAGTATTTTCCTACTGCGTTAAGGGACATTTAAACTCAGAAAGTATGTGCATAGGGACTATATGGCGTTATATGATTGATCGAAGGTAATGTCATGGTAGGTCGCGCTAATGTTATGTGTTGATAATGTACTTATGATGTGGCACTCCAGAGCTTTGAAAATTATTTATCGATTGCTTAAGCTATTTTTGGGATCCCAAGAAGAGCCTATAATCTTAAGGTATGACTTCCAAAAGTCATATTAATTTTATTTTGATATGACGGAGGAAACTCAACACTTAACATTTTTATCCAAACAATATATCATCGTGTATAGAGTGCGAAAAGACGAGAAACATAATTAATAATTAAACGAGTTACTCACATGGGCGCGAACATGGCCATGAGGGGCCTTCGAACATGTGTCGGTTAAGGAACCATGATAAATAAATATGAAAGGCAATGTAGTGTATTTTTAGGGGCAAATTGCATTAAACCTCTATGGAGAATTGACTAATGGCAAACATGCCACCAGTGAAACAAACTATTGCACAAAACTCACCAGGACTTGCAAACAGTAGTTTCCGTTATAAAACCGTCAGTTTTTCATGCGAAATGACTAAAATACCCCTAACTAGAGGTGTGCAAATATGCTGGCCAACCCGCCAACCTTCCCAAAAAAATCGTAACCCGACCATAGTTAGCCCACACCGCTCAACCCACATGAATGGGCGGCTAGAATTAGCCCAATCCGCTAGGCCCATGGGCGGCCCACGGTTTGAAGAAGTCCAAACTATGGGTGAACCCGCCCACCCGCTCAAAACCCTAAACTAACCCTAGGCCTATATACTAACTTATTCCTCATTTGCTTCTCAGTTCCTCAATCTCATTATCAGATCTCAAATTTCATTTTGTTTTTTCTCTCTCATTAGACCTCTCAAATTCAACTTTTCCAGAACCTCTCTATCCCAAATCTCATTTTGTTCTCTCTCTCTCTCTCTCACTCACTCATTGG
>JAYMTA010003568.1:0-14006 GCA_036897625.1 Pelargonium cotyledonis | reverse complement strand
CATACTCTGGCCCCCCCCCCCATCCTCCTCGTTCCCCGCCCCCCCCCCCAGCCACTCGTTTTTCCTCGATTTCCTCTCCGCTTTCGCATTCGCCGCCGCGCTCTTGTTCTCGCTCAACCTCGCCCTCCCTCGCCTCCCCTCCATACGCTTGTTCCTGGCTCGCTCCTTCCCCATCAAGCTCACCTCGCCAAACACCATATCCAAGCGTCCCTTGCCGGTTTTCTGGTCGATTGGGTCGAGGTCCAAGTCGGAGAAGAGGGCCAATTCGGGTTGCTGGGTGCAAGTGTACAGCAACGGGGACGTGTACGAGGGCGAGTTTCATAAGGGCAAGTGCTCAGGGAGTGGCGTGTATTACTATTACATGAGTGGGAGATATGAGGGTGATTGGGTTGATGGCAAGTATGATGGATATGGGGTTGAAACATGGGCAAGAGGAAGCCGGTACCGTGGGCAATATCGGCAGGGACTCAGGCATGGGTTTGGGGTGTATAGGTTTTATACGGGAGATGTTTATGCCGGGGAATGGTCCAATGGACAAAGCCATGGGTGCGGAGTTCATACCTGTGAGGACGGGAGTCGGTATGTGGGTGAATTCAAGTGGGGAGTCAAGCATGGACTTGGCCACTATCATTTCAGGTAAATGTATATTGAAGTTTTCTCTATCTTGTATTAGCCTCCTAAGTTTTTAGCATGACAATTTATGTCTTACAATTGCATCTTTAATTTTCTCGGAAATTGCTAATGAACCCACCTTTAACATTCTTGTACATGTTTTGCTTTCAAAATGAAGATTTTGATGAATATTTCATAATTGAGTTTGAAGTCTAGGTTGCTTAGCAAAACAAAATGTGTTGTAAAATGAAGCATGCGGTTGTAAATCAATAATATTGCAATATTAGTCTTTTGAGGAGAGGAGAGGGAGGGAATTGATACTCTTTTGTTGAATGTGGTGAGTGATGAGAATTGCTGTTGAAATTTTCCTAGTTGACTTGGGATTATTGGATTAAATTTAAAATTAATGATTTCAAATACAAATACTATCTTTGGGAAACCATAGAATTTTAATTAACAATGTAAGAGTTGTCATTTGAAATCCAATGTTCTAGGCATGTTTTGAATCCTATTCCAAATTCATTGCGCATCAAAACATTGGGTTTGATTCGAATTCACAATTTCAAATCAAATTGAACAATCCAAGAAGTAACTCATTATAGAATTATTTGTAAAGGTTAGCAGCATTATTATTGTGGATACGAGTTATTTTACAGCACAACACTTCTCATCAGCATCTGCTCTTTCCTCTTGTCTCTCCTTTAATTAAACAACTAATAACTGCTGCTAGCGTGGACCAACTTCCATTAGCTATAAAAAAAGTATCAGTTGATATACATATGATAAGGGTGGATATAGTGTCTAATTTAATCTGAGTGTTATCTTTTCTTTGGATAATTTTTTAAAATATTTTTGTTGAGAAGTTGTTTATTGGAACTGGAATCTGTAATCTGGGGAGAAAAGGAAACTAATTTCATTTGTGAATTTTATATTATTATTCTTTTAATAAAGCTGAGAGTACACCATTATACTGACATTTTTTCCTGATTTGTGAATATAATAAGGGAAGCAAGGAACTCCTGTTTTGTCAGCATATTCTCTCCTCTTTTTTGGTTATGAAGGAATCAATATTCTGTAGATTTCTGATTTTTCCCCTTTCCCTCATATTGTTACTCAAAAAGAAGACATGGAATTTTTTTATTTATAACAGTGTGTCTGTTGTATCCTTAAATATCTGTTATACATTTGGAGTTTAAAAGGATTTTATCAGATCTTCCACTCTCAATCAAGCATGCCAATCGAGAGAAGGTTGCTATTTCTAGAAGTTTTATTCTTTCAATTTTGCATTGGTAGAGGATGTGTTTTATAGTTCAAAAAAAGATGGAATCATTGGTGAATAGTGGGAGGAGGTCTCAGGATCAATTTCCACTCAACACATCCTTGGTGGTGGTGGTGTAAGAGACCACTTTGGTGCGGTAAGGTGCCAAAAACTATAGGCTAGGGTTAAGAGAAATAGTCTATTTCCTGAACACTATTAATTACTTGTATATATACACCTTTAGGCCGTCGTTTATAAAAAAAAAATAAAAACTTACATTTGATGCTTAGTCTTTGTCTTTCTAGACCTCAGGTTTTATGGGGTGCTTTGTGCTTTTGTCTTGCCAAGCAGTCTTTGATGATAGCTCAACATTTTGTTATTCCTGTTGACAATGATATCCCGTACTTCTTTTTAGACATCTCCTCTGGGGTATTTGTCTTTTTTTATCGCATGACTGGTTTCTGTGAACTTATCCCTTATGGCTAAATGTTGTCTTTGTATATGGGGATCTTTATTGATCAGTAAATGGTGACTAGGCTTCATAATAAGAATTAGGTTGACTTCATGAGATGTTACTGCCCTTGTACATGGACTTCATATTGCTAGTTTAGAGGTTAGTCACAAGACACTCTTGCATGTTCCTTAACCATGAACCCCTCCCGCTTTGAATGACTTGGGGTGGCTAATTTGTGATAGTTGCTAGTCTTGTAATTGATTCTGAGTCGGGAAATTTCTCCTTTTAGTATTCAAAGTTGGCAAAGTACATTCAGCGGACTGATGTATTCTTTTCATCGTTTGTAGAAATGGTGATACATATGCTGGTGAATATTTTGCTGACAAGATGCATGGGTTTGGAGTCTATATGTTTGCTAATGGGCATCGGTATGAGGGAGCCTGGCATGAGGGTAGAAGGCAAGGGCTTGGGATGTATACATTCAGAAACGGAGAAGCCCAAGCTGGCCACTGGCAAAATGGGAATCTCGATGTCCCAAGTACACAGAACACAACCCATCCCGTGTCTCCAATTGCTGTTTATCATTCCAAAGTATTGAACGCAGTGCAGGTATCTTTTTTTTTTTGCATATATGCAGAGTAGTGGAGTAATTGGATAATGAGCTTCATAGAGTAAAACATAGAGAATGAAATCTAAAGATGAACTTTGATTTACAAACAGGAAGCACGACGGGCAGCGGAGAAAGCGTATGATGTAGCTAAGGTGGATGAAAGAGTAAACAAGGCAGTGGCAACAGCTAACAGAGCAGCCAATGCAGCTAGAGTGGCAGCAGTTAAGGCTGTTCAAAAACAAATGCATCATAACACACAAACTGATAATGTCCCTATTCCAGTTGTGTGAGACTTGTGGCTAGAGGATATTGCTCATCATGCTCAAAGTTAATAATTTATTGGCGGCGAGCGAGCGAGCTAGGTGGCTGCAGAGGTGTACAACGAACTGTAGATGGATCTTTTTTTCTTTTTCTTTTTTTTTGCATTGACATCAAGGATAGAGAGAGAGAGAGAGAGATTACTGTAAAGTAGATGTAGTTGTAATATAAATGCAGGTAGTGAGGTGAAACCTCCATCTGTAGAGTGCTGCAAGTGTCTGTCTGTGTCTAGCGACTGACTGATTCTTCTTCTTCGTCATCTTCGGCTTCTGCCAGAAGAATCGCCATATACCCTCCTAGTTTTGATGTGCTTTTAGTTACATCCCTCGATTTGATCTTTCTCATATAGCCTTGCTTGTAAATATGAAGCTGTTTTCTTCTCTGTAGGAGATGCATTGTTCTAACTAATATTACCTCAAATATTTCTCTGCCCAGAAAATTATTGTCTACCTATGTTCATGTATAGCCTATCACTAGGGACTATTTAGTGTAAAGATTCAATGTAAATTAAATACTATTTTACAATGTGTTAATTTAACAAAAATAGGGGTAAATATGCTTAACGACAATTTACACACACAACTATTGGTGATCACTTTACACTTTTCATCAAAGTTTCTGTCAATTAAAACGGACTTAAAACACTCTCATCATTTCACAAATACATGAGATAAATGCAACTTTTGAAGAAATTTTTTGTTTTGGTTGGCCGAGAAGACCAGTGAACTAGACAGAGATCAATCACTTTTTTTGCTGCCTTGTTGAAGTGATCGACCAGCGTCATTGCCAATCCAAACTTGCACAATATATTCATCAAATCTATAGTATTACTTGTGTATATTCATTCAAATACCAATGCTATAAGTTGCAGACCAAGTTCAATTATCATCTTAACTAAGCCAAAAGATAAAAGACAGCATGGATAAACAATTCATTCAACAAGACATGCATTATAGAGCGAGTTCAACATAAGAACTTAAATGGACAATTTGGTCAGAGCTACAATCCTCGTTACAAATGAAAGGTAGAATAATATCAACTATCTCAACATATCTAAATTACTAACGGATGCAAAAACACTTTATAGTCTCGGCTGAATTTCTAACTCTCAGTCTGCTCCCTCAGCCTCCTGATGGTGCTCCTCACAGTAACAGCACTGGCAGTGCTGTAATGTAATAAAACATACTATTAACGTAAGCATTTAGGAATAGATTGATACTCTGTATCAAGTAAAATGAGTAATGAGAATCCTTACTTCAAAGTGTATGCACCACCGGCTTTGACTTTACCGCAATCCTTGCACCCCCAAATCCCAACAGCTTTCCTCTTCACTGCATACTGCAACAATGCAAAACTTGGATCAGCAAAATCCATAAACAAGCTCTACAAAAGTTCATACTAAACCACAAGTCAGCACAGCACAACTGACGGAGGAGACTCACCTTCCCACAGAACTCACAGAAATACTTGCTGTGTTGGCTAACTTCCATCTTCTTAATCTGCTTCCTCAAACTGGCACCATATCGGGTGCCTGAAATGAACATAGATAATCATGATTACTTTCTATGAAACATTTACAGCATACACATATTTCCAACATAAACAGCAACACACAGCCAAGCATACAAAATGGAAAGGATGTGGGTTTGTTTAGCAGAGGAGTCTCTCTTTTGATAAATAGAAAAACAAAGGGCATGTTCAGTTGTGGAGTATTTCTCCGGAATTCAAGATAACTTAACTATTTTCCAAAATAGCTTGAAAAAAAAATCACAACTCAATTTTACTTCTTTAAGTCTCACAGAATATCTATTATCAATTAATGTTTTTATTTACTAATTTAAAGTTTTAATTTAAAGTCGAAAACAAAACATGAGAAATGTTTCAGCTGAACAGATTTTCTGCTCTCAACAACTAAACAAGTACAAAAAAAATCAGTTTCCAAAAATAACTTGAAAATGAATAACTTTTTTTCAAATACAAAAGGAATTTCATTTTTTCATCTACTCATTTTTACTTTTTAAGTCTTATCAAGTATCTAATATCCATAAATACATTTATTTTTTATTTACTATATTAAATTTAAAATTTTTGTACTTCATTCTAATATTGCACAGGTTATAGTTTGCAATAATGTTATTTTGGTATAGAAAATTATAAGTTATTGTAAATTTTCCAATTGAAAAACACATGTAAATATTTTTGTAAAAGTTTAGTGTATGTCTACAACTAAACACGTTTTCTAAATTTACCAAGTTTAGAGTAGAAAACTGAGAACTAGATTAAAAAAGAATTGAAAGCTACTTTCCACTACTAAACAGGCCCTAAGCTTTTCCTCTGCAGTCAATAACAACCACCTACATCTCTATAGTAACATAGAGAAACATATAATGTTTTAGAAGGTGCAAGGCACACTCAAGGCGCTAGGGTCCCTCTGGAACTTAAGATGCAAGTACTACTGAAAAAACATTCTAAACAAGGTAATCACTTCGTCACAAAATAATTGTCCACTTTCCGTCTTTTGTTTAGATTAAGGATGAGCTGGTTAGAGTTTCATGATAAAAGAAACGCACGCTTCTGGATCCTCACCTCAACAATTTCAAGGCTAAGCCATAGGCCTCACACATCGGCATGCACCTTATAAGTATTGAGTTTCTTCAAGTTAATCTATCTACATTGTTCATTAACCCAATCACAGAGATTTTACCAATCTTAATAATTCTACCAAACTAAGCAAACTACAATATACATCAAGTTCAAGCAATAACAGCATAAGATAACTACTTAATGCACGAGAGCATCAGGCTTAAAAAAACATATTAAGTTGAACTATCAACTCATTTAAGAGTCCTATAATGCCCATGCTCCACACAATAACCTGAGTTCTACAATAGGGAAGGGGGTTTTCAAGGTCACATATGAAGTACTTTGTAGTAAACAAGGGTAAAAGCAAAAGAAGACACGAGTCAAAAGCAAAGTTACAATACCGTATTTCCCAACAATTCCTGCCTTCTTTGTTCTCTTAGTCTGCAAGATATCAAAACAATCAAGCAAAAATTAAACAATTAATCTATACATATACATATAAAGAAACATGATTTGAAAAACAAAATTAAAGATAAAATGACTGGTATCAAATCTACAGTTTTATATACTAACTATACATATATTAACTTTACAAACCCATAGATTAGGGGGCAGCGCACAGTTTTGCCCTAATTTAAAAGGCAGATACACTGATTAAGCAAAATTGAAGTGTTTTACCTCTAAATTACACAGTGTTTTACCTCAAATCAGGTTTATTAACATTGATTAAGCAAATTCGAAGTGCTAGAAGAATTAACCAAATAAACGCTGAAATGCACTCTATTATACTATTCTATAGCTGAAGAAAATTTGGATAGATTATGAAGTTTCAGAGCTGAAACCTCAATGAATTCAATCAAAATATAAAACAAGTTAGCATCAACAAATTGAGGGAGAAGGAGAAAATGTACCATTTTGGAGGGATGAGCAACGCAGAAACCCTAAAAAAATGTAGCTTGCTAAATGAGCGGCCGAGGAAAATATGTAATGTAGGAGTGGGTGGGTTGTTTGTTCTTATAGGAGCTGTGAACTCATTAAATTTGCCCTAAGGCCCATTGATATTGGCTTCATGTAAAGCTAAGCCCATTCTTTCACTTTTACCTCCTTTGCTACAAAACATCAAATATGGATGATTGTTATTTTATTATCTATTTTTACAATAAGTAAGTGTTATTTATTTATTTCCCCTAAAAAAAAGTGTTATTTATTTAAAGAGTCGATTAGGATTTTACTTGGCGACAGCTAGGGGTGTTCACAGGCGGTGATCCGCTTTAATAGGGCAGGTTTGATTTAAACCCGCTCGTTTTGAGTCCTAATTTTTCTCCCGTTCGCCACCCCGCTCACCAGTGATAGTTATGGTTTTAGATGAGCGGGTTAAGCCGCAACCCGTAGAGGAAGAAGGTGAAGAACGAGAATATTCCATAAATGGTGGTGGGAGAGAGATTCAGAGACAGAGATTGAGGGGGGAAAGAGATTCAGAGACAGATCGAGAACGTGGGAGAGAGATTAGGGTTTGAAAATAGTGTGAAAAGTGAGAGATATTTAGAGTTTCAAAATATAGTGAAGAATGAGATAGATTTATGCCTGAATCCGTGAAGAATGAGAGATTTTTGGGCTTGAATCAGTGAAGATCGAAGAAGATGATTAGAGGATTAAGAAGAAAAATGAAAGATCCTTTGAGATAGATCTGTTAAAGATGATGAGAACAAGAGACAGAAAGAAGAACATTTGGGAAGATGAGAGAGTGGAAGAAATTTAGAAAGATCATGATTCATGAGAGAGAAAGAGATCTGAGAATGAGAGAGGGAGGCGAAAAGGAAGTGAGAGATTAGGGTTTGTTAGAGAGAGAAAGAGAGAGGTGGAGAGGCTTTTAGGGTTTGATAGAGAATATATATAGTATATTTTTTAGGATTTCTTTAATATTTTATTGAGCGAGCGGGCAGGTTTAGCACGGGTTTGGATTTTCCTCATGTAATCCGCACCGTTCATCTACGAGGGGATTTGATCTGAGCCGTCCGGTCACACAGGTTCAACGGGCATGTTGATTTTATGGGCGGGTTGCAGGTTTTCTACCGGGTTCGCGGGTCACGGGTTGAAATTGAACAGCCCTAGCTACAGGTGCTCTTGATTCTTAGAGTGGCGACACTCTCTTGAGTTTTCATATAACAAATTGGGGTCTTTCTTGTTTAGATATCGAGTATTGCTTTGATAGAAAGTTAAGTGATGTTTAGGTTTGTAAAATGGTAGCAGCGCAAATTCGCAGTAGGTTTTTTGGTGCATGTGCAGGACAACATGAGACAATTGCAATGAGGGAGATTGTGGATCGGAAGGTAGTGGTTTAGTCAGATCCATCTAATCAGCCTTCAAGTTTGTTGTCGAATCAGATGGCGAACCCTATGGTGGCGACGAGGAGTTGGCAAAGCTTTCCACGTGGTCACCTTAACATTCAAGTGCAATCGTCGGTAGTTTTTCGTGTTCTTCAAGTTGATGAGGAGGTTTCTAGTGCCTTCAACTTGATTATTCAGATTGATGGGGATGATTTCAGTGCCTTCGATTTGTTTATTTATTATGTTTTTGTCATTGTGACTAAATTTGACAATGTCACTTTTTTGTTTACGAGTTAGTCTGCGAACTAAGTGGCACACGAGTTAATTAGATTTTTGGTATCTTTGTTAGACTTGTCTAAGTGGATTGGTGTTCAAGCCCCCATTTTTATTTCTCCTTTGTTATCGTTCGATTTAAAGTATTATAATATTATATTTTGAGTTAAAAAAAAAGTGTTATGTATTTATTTTCTATTTAGCGATGCGTGAACTTAAAAGAAGTATGCAAATGTTGAAGAACGCACGAAAGTTGCGAAGAACACTAAGAACACTTAAGATACTCTAGAGTTCTTGGTAATGTGTGCTGAAATGACAAAGTGACTGGCCTTTTTTTATGAAGGCTTGGGGCCCTCATGCTTACTTGCCACATTGCATCATCTAGTTGGCTAACATCGAGCGATAGCCCGTGAGAACTCTAGTCTCTCCTCATTCCACTAGTATGTTGGATATGCACACCAACGAGCTAGGCGGCCTTACTTGGTGAAAGCGAGGTTCCTCGGAGATGAGACTCTCTTCCTTGGTAAGCATGTATTGTACTACTCGCTCACCGATGTCGGGACTCGCGAACGCACGAGGGCATGTGCAAGCAGAAGTGTGAGGACACGGATGCACGAAAGAGAGCGGATGGAATCGTGTGGGCGCGATCGCACAAACGAGTGCAGATGGACGTGCCGCGATGAGTGTCCCGTGATGACATGTGCGGATGGAAGAGCGAGAGTGTGGATGCACGAACAAGTACATATGGACGTGCCGCGAGGAACGTCCCGCAAGGATATGTGCAGACGGATGCACAAAGGCACAGACGGATGCTCAAAGGCACAAATGGACGTGCGAGTGCATACACACAAGGAGGCGCGCAGCACAGACGAATGTTCTACGAGTCATGCGGGAAATTTTGCAAGGAACGATCCACGAGAGACGAACGATGGAGAATGGATGGTCGATGTGCGAATGACGGACGTGCCACATAAGTATGTCGCTAGCGAGGCGTGCCACGAATGAGACGTGTTGCGTACCACGTGAGGCGATCCATGAAAGATGGACCATGAGCGCCAGCCAACTGCCTCCGGTGATCGGTCGGCACAAAGTGATCACGTGCGGATAGTAGTTGTTGTGGCCAAAACTATTTGGTTCGATGACTTTGAGTTTGACAGGAGAGATGTTTCACGACAACATAGTCGATCGATGGTTCATGGGCGAGGTCGACCTATGACTCAAGGTGACCTTATCAAGGCTTGCTCTATTTTATTGGACCCACCATGACCCAATTGATTCTTCTCGGGCCTCCTTCAGATCTTTGGACTTCTTATGACGAATTCTGACTTTTTTTACCACCCGAGCGAGTCACATACTGATTTTATTCTTGATTGTTTAAGGCGAATCAATATGGTATGTCAAGTTCATGTGCATGGGCTGAAAAATCCTGGCGCTCAATGTCTCACTTTTCCTCCTACTTTGTGATCTTCGATTTTTTTTAGTATTTGGAAAATATTCTCTAAATATTTTCTAAAGATCGGTGCCGCCCCTAGTTTTTTTAATGTGTTTTACTGGAATGTGTCACATTCTTCAATTGTTTCACATTAGACTCACCAAATGTTATTCCCCGAACAATGACTTGACGTGATCCATCCATTCTTTTGGATACCTATCCTACAAAATAAAATTTCTCTCGACTAAAACTCGTTCGATACTTAAATCTCCTAAATATTATAGGTATTTAATATAACTTATACTATGTCTGACTTTCAATAAGTTCAACTACGAGGTCGACCTTTTAGTATCCGAACAACCCACATTTAACTGAATCGAAACAAACCGAATATATATCATTTTAGAAAGAAAAAAAAGAAACAAACAAACCGTACAGATCTGTTTTACCAAATCCTACCATGATTGCATTGCTAATCACAGCGGTGATGTGACAGACCAATGACTATATATTAACGCGTCAGCCGTCAACAACACATGGGAAAAGTGGGCCCCACCTTCATTTTTATCGTCATTCTCTACTTCTCTCGTCAGCCACGCTTCACAAGATTCAATTCCGTCTGCTGAGAAAAAAACGAAAGAGAAGCAGAAAATCGGAGAGACGACGAAGAAGAAGATGTACGGATACGCTAGCGTCGGCAAGGGCGAGGAGGTCGACCTAGAGTCTGGGGAGACCCTGTACCCAGGTCTCAGCTACGGCGAAAACCAGCTCCGGTGGGGTTTTATACGCAAGGTCTACGGAATTCTCGCCGCTCAGGTCGTCCTCACCACCATCGTCTCCGCCGCCACCGTCCTCTACGCCCCCATCAACGATCTACTCCGGGGGAATTCAGGCCTCCTCCTTTTCCTCATGTTCCTGCCTTTCGTCTGTAATGGATCCTGATCCTCGCTCATTATTTTGTTCTGTGGATTTAGGGTTTATCGTCTGTTTTCTAATTTTATGAAATCATTCAGGGATTAGATTTATTTTATCGATGCGCAATATGTCTTCCATTTTCCCCTCTATTTTGAATTCTTTTTGACAGTTGTGCTGTGCAGATGATGATTATCTCAGTTACCAATTTTTTTGTTGATTCAAAATGAAAATCAAAACTCATTTCTAGAATTCGGTTTGTTGTGTTTTTGTTTCTTTGACTTTTGTTAGACTCTTTTCATTTATAGTATAGGTGGCTGTTCAGACTCTTATGACTTGTAATCTGATAGAATTATTTTTGCATTGACTTGTTTGATCAATTTATCTTTCTTTATCTAGCAATTATGAGTAAATGTTCATGGAAAGGGGATTGTTAATTTGTTAATTTTTAAGTTTTGCGCTGATATTAATTTGGACCAAAACTGAGTAGAATAGCAGATCCGTAATGTTGGAGAGTATGCGTTGTCTGTTTCATCATGATGCCAATATGGAGCCTTGGTTGCTTGGGATCTAGCTGAGGAATCAAATCAGCAAAGTGTTTAGTTGTAAATTAGAGTCTATAATCATAAGTAGTTGAAAGCTTTTATTTTGGGTGTTTGACCTTAGCTTTCTATATCTGTCATGCTCACTTAATTAGAACACAACATCACTGATAGTTGTTGCATTTGTTATATTATTGGCTCTGATTGAACTCAAGTTGATTGCCATTTGCCTATCTGATTGTACACCCATATTTTTATGTGAAAATGATTGTTGTTATAGGCCTTCCATATAATATGTAATAATTTTCCATCTAATTATGCATATCATGTTTTATTTTGGACAGTTTCTTGTTTATAAATTATTTTTAAGTGTATGACGTTGGTGTTGTTTCACATGTTGGTATAGGTTCTTTTTAGCTAAAGTTCTTTGGCTGTCCTTCATATTGTAGTCTTATATCAGTATGAAAAGTCGAAAAAACAAAATATATAAGATTGGGATACATGTATAGTTTATAGATTACATTTAAAATTCTATAAACACTGTTGGAACTTATTGAAGTCACTTTTCTTTCTGGAGAACTATGTTTGGTCATCATTGTGATTTGCTTTATCTCATTTTAATATGTAAATTGTGTTAACAAACCTACAACTCTACAGTGTTGTGGCCCCTGCACGTGTATCAGCAAAAGCATCCTCTGAACTTTATTTTCCTTGGGCTTTTCACTGCATCCCTGAGTCTTACAGTTGGTGTAAGCTGTGCTAATACAGATGGTAAGTATTGTCATCATCCTCTATATGCTGTATGCAGTTGATTCTATAAATAGTCGTGATTTTATTCTTCTCTAGTCTTGCCCAAAAGAAAATAAATGCACTTGTTGTGAACTATAGTTTTATCAAGCTTCTACATTTGGTGTTTTCAGGAAAAATTGTGCTTGAAGCTCTGATTTTAACTTCTGCTGTGGTTTCTGCCCTAACTGGGTACACTTTCTGGGCCTCTAAGAGGGGCAAGGACTTCAGCTATCTTGGACCAATTTTATTCACGGGTCTCATTGTTCTCCTCCTTACCAGTTTTATGCAGGTCTGGTGTTTTGTTTCTTTAAGTTTGTGAGTCGTGTAGGGCAGTTTTTATCTGTCACATAACTACTTGGGTACATATATGACCATTAATTTGACTTTATAAGTTGGTATTGTGCAGATGGTCTTCCCACTAGGCTCTACATCTACTGCAGTTTATGGTGGAATCAGTGCCCTGATTTTCTCAGGATACATTATTTATGACACTCAAAACTTGATCAAGCGTTTCACATATGATGAGTACATCTGGGCTGCCATCACTCTCTACCTGGACATTTTGAACCTGTTCCTTACCATTCTGAGGTTGCTGAGACAGTCAGATAGTTAGATGGGACGACATACTCCTGCTTGAGCTTGCATCTTATTGTTATATGGTACTCAGTTTGGACTTCCATAAAAGGCTAAAACTTAAACCAGCTTTTACAGACATCATTGTGCATATAGTATATTTCCCCAGTATTCTTGTATTACTGGGTTACTCCTCAGCGGGGTGCTTGACTCACAGTTTCCAATCTCACATTTACCCTTAATCAAGTTTGGAAATATGAAAATATTTTATATTACTATTGTTACTTCTCTGCATATCACTGTGTGCTTGCTGTTGCTCTCATGTTGTCACCACGCAGCGGAATCTGATATTTGCTCGGATTGTTGAAATATGCGTATTTTATTTATATTGCTATTCTACACTTGTGTCTGTCCGTCTGTCTTGTTTAGGTTTGCTGGCCACGTATTAGTTGGAATTGCCATTTGGTTTGGTCTAAGATCAATATCTATCATATTGCCAATTGCATGATCAGATGTTGGCTTCAGTGGAAGAAATATTTGGTTTTATCTTTTCGTGGCCAGTAAGCCAGTAAGATAAGCAGAATTTCTTTGTTTTTCTTGCATTTAGTTAACTTCTGTGTAAGAAAACCACGAACGGGTAGTCTTCTCTTGATTGTGTTTGTTCAGTTTTAGCTATAATATGAAGTACCGGCATTCTGCATAAGCCTTGACATGTATTCTATGTATGACACGGTTTTGAAGTGTCATTTGTTTACACACTGCATAATCTTCCGTTGTAGAAAACAGAAAATTCTAATGTTAAACCAGGTTCTTGCATGAGCTTTTATCAAATTATCATTGGTTGCCATGGTTCAGTCCATATAATGTATGGGTATGTAAGTCTTATTTAATTTCTACCTCTTGTAAATAATAAGAGCATATGTTGTGAATTTTTAGTGCCACACTTGGGTAGTTTGATTTGTTATTTTTCAATTTTCAACCCAACCCTTAAGGACAATATTTTACTGTACAAGGTTAACTTTGAACTTTAGACAAGTTTTTACTTTACAAATTATAATAATAATGATGCTACAATTAGGTAGTGGGTCGATAAAACATCTCTATATGGCAGTGGGTCGGTAAACCTAATATCGATTGATGCGTTTGTTTGAATCGAGGAAGGTACTAAAAAAAGATTGAATACTGTATTCAATTAATACACATAGAAATGAATACATAAAAGTCTTTTGTTTTTTCGAAACCCATTAGATTAGAAGGGGTAGTGTACGAGAAATCAAATCATACACAAAGGAAGGGATTGAATCTGAATCCTCTAAGGCCTCG
>JAYMTA010003567.1:0-14008 GCA_036897625.1 Pelargonium cotyledonis | reverse complement strand
AAAATCATTAATTTCTACCAAAGTGAACAAATCCACAACACAAGACGACATTAGACAATTTTTGGGCATTTAGCACTCTTTAAGGGCAAAAAGAGCATTAGGACAAGGGCAAAATAGGACGAATATACATAATTTAAGGTCGAATAACTAGTACAAAATGCGCGTTATCAATTGTATTTAGGAAATAATGGTGGTAGTTTAGTTTATGGTAACCTGCATTATATATCTTTATGGTATTTTCTTGTCTTGTACTCCAAGGTAGATATTGTATATATTTGGCCACTTTGGCGCATGAGAATAACAGAGCAATTGTTCATAACAAATTGTTCAAAAACTAAACTTATGAAACATAGGTTATGAGAGAGGTGGCTAGAAATGTGTAGGTTTTGAGAGAAAATAATAAATTTGGGAAAGGTGAAGGGTATTTCACAAATAATATATTTTGATTTTATTAGTGACATCACCAACATTGTGATTAAACTTATTAGTGACATCACCAACATTGTGATTAAACTTATGTGTCATGTACGTCGTGTTGAAAATTGTTTGTGTATTGCACGGTTTAAGACGAACATGACAGTTTAGTAATAGTGTTGTACAACACGAACACAACACGATTATAAACATGAAAATCAAACATTACACTTCTAACACAATAATTAAATGTGTCGTGTTGACACAACACAACACATTCTGCACAACTGAACCAACACGTTTGGCACGAGACGACCCAACACATTTGGCACGAAACGACCCAAAACGTTAGACGCGTTATTAAAAACAATTTACAATTATATCTTTAATTGTGCATGTTGAGTGGGTCGAGCTAGCCTGTCACAACACAATTAATTAATCGTGCTTGCATGTATGTTTTGGAGACCTAACACGAACACGACACAAATACTATACATGTTGGGTTCTCCGACACAAAAACGACATGATCATAAAATATGTGAGCCGGAGACGCTAATTTCGTGTCGTAACATAGACACAAAATGCTGGCTCTAATTGAGATTGAGTAAATGAACCATATGACCAGTTAAGTTCAGGTTTTGAAACATCATCAACTACAATAAAGTAGAATAGGAGACGGGAGTAATCATCACATTAAGTAGGACAAGTTTTGAAATGGCCATAATTAAAGAAGCATTTGAGAAAGGAAAACCAAAAATTCAGCTGAAATGCACTTTTTGTAGTCCAAAAATTCAGCAACATATCAGATAATTACTCTTATATATAACATGGTATTGGTATGTTCCAATGTAACTTACAAAACATATACAGTTCACAGTAAAACAAAACAAGCCACTTAACAAACTGTGAGTGAAAACAAGTTATTCTATTCTTTTTCTTCTGACCATCCCATCCATTGGCACCAACCTAAGTTCAAAACTATCTCCACACTTCAAAGTTGACAAATCAAATGACAACAGAACACCCACATACTCACTACTGAACAGTTATGTCTCCATTCATCTGTTCGCTCGTCTGTTGCGAACCTCTCTCCGTTGTCTCCTCCAGCTTTGATCTGTCCTTCATTTTGCGCGCCCCATTACTAATCTGACCCTTATTTTTCATGGTAGATGATTCTTCTTTCACAGAACCAAGGCTAAAGCGGGTCTGATCCCTTTTACGGGGAGAGCACGAGGAAGAGGGTTCTTCCTTGAAAGTACTAAAGCTGTGACGGAGTGCCCGACTACAAACTCTCCCCTTCCCATCTGGGGGTGAGCTGAAATCACTACAGCTCTTTCTCCGCCCCAGTTTTGGTGACTTAGCTCGAGTTACTGGCAGCTGGCAACAATGAAAGAAATTCAGAGGTTCCTTAATTTATCCAACAAAAGATGAACAACATTCTATATAAGCATCATTCATAGTCTATTATAGCAGCTCAAAATTTGGACCCGAACCAGCGGACATCCAAAATCCTGGAGCCAATTAGTTTTTGGGTCAGTTTTGACATGGGAAAACTGTGCATCAGGTTGGGCAAACCCGCACCCACGGCCCGAAACCTGAGTTTCCAGCTCTAACTATAGCATAGAGGGTTCATTTCGTTTTTCCTTTTCTTATTTCATTCAACCATTCAGAACTTTCTTGGCAGAATCTTAGAGAGGGGAAAAAGTATCTATCCAACTTTTTTTTCTTCCATTATCTGCAAATTTTATTTACATCCTTAAACTACAGATAGTTTATGGTGCATAACCAGGAAATAAGATCCAACAAATTACCTTCTTCAGCTCAACCTTTGGTGGAGGCCCTTCATAGTAAAAACTAGGAACTGGCTTTGCTTTTATGACCAAGTTCTTTCTTAGTTGCTTGAGTGCTGCTTCATGCTCTTCCTAAAATTATATATATTACATGTCATGCAGCATTATACAAATATATGTGCATTTATAGCAATAGATAGAGAGGTCAGAAATTTACCTTCATCCTCGCCTCAAGTTGGATTTTCTCTGCCTCCAGAGCTTGGTGTTTCTCTTCCAACTTGGAATAAAACTAATCAAAGGAAAATAGCATATAAGATGAATTGCATATTCACAGAATAATACAACACAGAAAAAGAATTTCTATTTGTCAAGATATCCGCATAGGCAGATATGACTCATGACATACTTAATGTATAGTTTTGTTTCATTAAAAGGAATATACCTCCCTCCGTTTCTCTGCGCGTTCAGCAGACCTAAATGTAGGAGCTGTTCCAATAGTCACCCTGGATTTATGTGATCGTCCAGATCCAGTAGTACTAAAAATGGCTAAGGAATAGTCCAATCTCAAAATGATAACGAACAAATTTCACAAACAAGATATATAGTTTTATAACTAACTCGGAAGTGCGATGCTTAATGTGAAACAAAGGATACGAGGAAGAGATAGACCAGTTATCATTATCGTCAGCATGCTTCTTATCAAATTGCGAAGGCTTCTTGGATGCCAGAGGAGAGTTTGGCTGAACAAAATAGAATTGTGTTTAACAAAATGTGACTGCCTCCAAATATACAAATAACATAAAATTCAAAGTTATTCAGCAAATAGCAACTTGAGGAGCTCACTCCCAAAAATTAAGGGGTTACATAAAATTTCACCAAACCACACGCAAAAAATATAGTCATAATAATACTAGGAAAGAATACAAAAATATCAAATTTAAAACCAGGAAGACACAAACCATGTGAAGATACAAATTAGCATTGTGCGCCATCGCAACTCAATGAACAACCAATAGAACTTTACAGTTACAAAAATCTAAAGACACTCTGCTTTTTCCATAAACTGGAATTAAGCACGTACAAAAAAATACACACTATAAACTCACCCACAAGTATTTCCACTCAACCGTACCAAACTATAATCATAACTATCATTCAGTTTTCATTTCATATAAGTATCAAATACTTGTCATCTTCTAGGTGTTGTTTTATGATTGGGATCGGTTTGTTTGAGGGAAATAATAGCCAAGTGCACGAGGCTCCCCTCTTTGTGGAGTTTGGGGAGGGTCATTCATGTGCGTGGCCTAAACCAAACTCTTGTAGAGAGGTCGTTTCCCTTACTCAATATACCCCATGACCTCAAGGTCACAAGGCAGCAACCTTATTGTTGTACCAAGCCTCACCTTCAAAAAAGCTTTATAGAAACTGTCTTTTGATATTTTCTGACGTTTTATGTGATGGAAAAAAAAAATTCAACGGGATAAGGTTTTCATGGACAAATAACTGTTCTTCAAAATCTTGGAAAACAACTATTCCTACGTTCTAAAATGAGTGTCCACTTTTCAGTTTTCTATAGAAATTAAGAAAAAGTTAGTTAAAGTTATAGCTAGAGCTAGACTTTATCCTTTATACCCCAACGTGCTTATGTAATTATTATTATTAACAAAAAAAAAAAAAAACAACTCAAGATGTTCTACCTATTTTATCTTAGGTATATTGTTGGTAATTCATACAAAACTCACTAACCAAAAAGAAAAGTGGACATTCATTTTACAATTTTTTTTAAAGATAAAATGGACGCTCATTGACATTATTATACTATAACAATGCTGAATTCCAACAAAAGATATTCTCATTGGGAAAAAGACTACTCAATACATATCCTCATTATCATCCAAAGCAGTTCTGCCAGTGAGCTAGGAAGGAACAGTCAAATGTAAAATAAATTTTAGTCCTATGACCTATCGAAATAATATTTACATGTTGAACATTATGTGAGTCCTTTACTTCTATGTAGATGGGTTGAAGTACAACCATAACCCAGGAACCAAGAATGGGAATGGGTGAATGGACATGAGATCCTCATTTCAAGGTCATTTTTATGACCAAAAAAGTTCTAATCCAAACATGAACCTCTTTTAGTACGAACTGGCCAGAAAAAATCAAGAGTGATGAAATGACATGTTAGGAAACATTCGAACCAAGAATTAGTTACCTGAGAATTCTTCAAGGTTTTAGGGGAGTCAGCTTCTACAGAATGTGCAGAACCAGGTGCAATATTTTCAGTTGGCCGAGGATCTGAATTACATGTACGCATGTTTGCAGACTTTGATACAGGCGAACTCGGTGAGTTATTGTCATTTGACTTTTGCACTACAAGTTTCTCATTTTTACTCCTAGAGATCCCATCATCAACATTTGTACTCTTAACAGCTAACACGTCTTGTTCCTCATGACACTCCTCAACAAAAGCGTTCTCTATGGTACATTCCTTTGCGGTATAGTCCTTTACTTCAATGCTATCATCTAGAATCTTTTGAGAAACAGGAATTTTTTCGTGAGAATCGCCATTTGAGTTCACTGGAATACAATTAGACTTATCATCCATGTGCACATCTGTAAGTTCCCTCCCCATACCACTGCAATAAGATATAAGTAAGACTTCAGTAACCATGAAAAAGGAAAACAACTACATTTTGAGCCCCTAATTTCTTTCATCTTTCAATTAACAAATCCATACAGCCAGTCAATTAAACTCATTAAAGACACAAAAGGCCTAAACATTTCTTTTCCGATATCCTAAGAACAGGCACATGATGAGAAAACAGTGATTTCAGTACAGGTAGAGCTTTGATAAAAATAAAAATAAAAATTGGAATGGGAATGGGAATGAGAATCTAGAATATTCCCATTCCAGGAGCCATTCTCATGATCAAAAAATCAAAATCCAGACAGTAACAATGAGAATCGAGTTTCCATTCCGAATCTTGATCCCCATACCTGAGCTAAAATTCTAATCCAAATGTTACCATGGTTCTTTGAGGAATGGAAAGTTCAGCTATAGGAAGAAAGAAAAAGAGACACAAGATGTATTTTTTTTTTTTTGTATGTAGTAATAGAAAAAGCTATATTTGCCAAGGAGCTGTTTCTCTCTCCCAACAGATCAAGTGAAATTGGTTTCATTACTGATGCAATTTCACTTCACACAGAAATCTACTACAACCAAAGCATAAATGTTAAAAAACAAATCTGTAATTCAGAACAAGTTCAAAATTCTTATTCACCATAGATTCATGCGATTAGGTGTCGAATTAATGTTATATCCACTAAAAAAAAGCACAAATATAGTGAAACTAGAGGTGAAAAACACCTAAAAGGCGGAAGAGGAATAAATATGTCAGTAACATCAGCGAATCACGAAAAAACAGGAGCTGAAGATCCACATGCACAAAATAACAAGAAATCTTGAAAATGGAGGTGAAGATCCAGTAAAAGCATAGAAATAGAGGGAGAGAAAAAGAGAAATTGAGCTACATTTTGAGCATTCAGAGAGCAGGAGAAGCAGGAGGAAGAAGAAAGCGCAGAGAGTGTGACCCAAGATCTCGACCCAACCTCCTCCTCCTTCTTCTTCTTCTTCTTCTTCTTCTTCTTCTTCTAAGCTTCGCTTCTCTCTCTATCTGTTACGAGAGTATGAGAATATTATATCTATCCAAACACAACGTGAAAGCCTCTCTCTCTCTCTCAAAAACAAAAACAAAAACAAAATGTTTGATTTTATTTTGCACAAACCTAAACTAAAGCTGTTTTTGTTTGTTTTTGTAATTGTGGATTGCGCTGCGCTGGTCGTCGGTCGTTGCTTATATATCCCCAAATGCACTTGCTTTTTCGTTTTAGTTTGCGTGTCGTTTTCCTTTATCACCTTTCAATTACGACTTCACTCTTCCTTCACAATGTTGTAACAAATATATAAACTAGTGATAATTACAGATATCGCCCTTCAAATATTACTTCTAATTATTAGGTACCCTAAATTATATTAAAATTCTTTCTGTTTATTTTTTCTGTTATAGTTAACTGTATATTCCCAAAATTGAGTAATGTGTCCAATGCATGACCAATTTTCTTTAGCAATGGTTCGTCGGAAAAAATCAATGATTTGCCGAAAAATTCAAAGTCTCGTCGGGAACTTCATAATTCTACCGGAAAAATCAAAATGTTGCTGGAATCATTACAAATTCACCGGAAACACCTTAAATTCGTTGAAATCATCACAAATGTGCTGGAATTTAAGTTTTTTGTGTTCCTATTTTTGTTCAATTAATCAAATTTCCATAATTTTCACAAATTTTTCAAAACCCTAAATAAAATTTTAGAAAACCAATTTCAAAAGAAAAAAATTTCCATACAATTTTCACCAAACAAAATTTTCAAAAATGTTTTCTTGGTTTTTCATTTAAAAAAGAGTACAAATCCTCACCCATCAAAGTCAGAACATCATTTTGATTTCACTTTTTTGGCATAAATTTCAAACCCAGTACATTCAAATATTGGGCATCATCAAGAACCATCACTGATACGTTGAGATGGAAGAAGAAGAAGGTATTAGTGTAGTGCTGGTTCGCGAAAAATGACCACCGTCTTCACATTGTTCTGTTTTTCAATTTAAAGCTAAGGACTTGGTTGGTCATTGTTCATTTTTTTTATAAGCGTATTTTGGTCATTTGAACACTTTGGATGGAGATTTGGATGGAAAAATGGATGAAAAGATTTTTGATATACTTCAGGCTATCCAGTAGTTAGAAGAAATATTTGAGGGTAGACAGGGTTAAATAGTCTATATTTGAAGGGTGATATGTGTAATTATCCCTATAAACTATTTTCCTACGGGGTGGATTTTGTGGAGTTACCATACAAACTCAAATGCCAGAAATACAACAATATGGAAATAGAAGCTAACAATTAACGAAACAACTCATAAGATTTGCCTCAACACTAAGCTTCCATGGTCATTTCATTCAGCAAAAGAGAAATTATAGGAAATACCTAATAGGTCATCACAAACCACTAAGGTATACTTTGGAAAGGAAAACATCGAGAATAGGTAGAAGAGAAATAACAACCTCAATACTCAAACACCGTTTGTTCCTAACTTCTTCTTCTTCTTCTTCTTTGGTGCAAAGGAAAGGAAAAGAACAACTACACGAGAACAAAAGCGGAACCTCCCGCTACAGCCCCACATCTCGAGCATCCTTCACCAGCAGCTCTGATATGCTCGCCAGAACCGACTGGTACACCATCAATCTTGAGTCAACCTCCTAGCCCATATTGGCTAATCTGTTTGCCACTTTGTTGGCCTCTCTGTAGTGATGTCTCACAATGACCCTCCAATTTCTATTCAAATTGGTCTGATATCTTCCACAAGACATTTTGCCTCCCAACAACAATCACACTGCCTTGTTATCATTTGAACCACAACATGGGAATCGAACCTGCAATCAAAAGAGCGTTAACCTTCGGCCAAGCCAGCTCCTAACCAGCTCGCAGGCCTTCCAGCTTTGCCGCCAACATTATTGCTTTCCTAATGAAGCCCGAAAAGCCACATATCCAACATCCCTTATCATCCCGAATCACCCCACCAAAAGAGGTCGGTCCTGGATTACCTCGAGATGACCCATAACAGTTTAAACTAACAGTCCCCAGCTTTGGGGTAGACCAAGAAATAGACACTCCGACTCTAGCTGTCGGACCTACAGTTGAGTTGGTGACTGCATTTCTAAAGGTTATGGCCTCATCTAACACAACCAGAAAGGGAACTTGGGGAATAGAGTAATCTTCCTAAAGAATCAAGCCATAACGTCATCTCCAAGACAGCCAAGTTTTCGCACCAAAAAGGAGACCCCATGGTAGATCCCGAACAACCTCGTGTCTGTTCGGGAGATTCTCATAAGTACAACTAGACACATTCAGAGTAAAGAACCAAAGTAGGAAATATGTCATAATCAAATTGGACCAAACATACCAGGTCACAACACAATCTCAAAAAATGTGGATGTCATCCTCAACTTGACTGTCACATAAAGAACAGGAAAGGGAATATTGTCAACCCCCGTTGAATCCGCATGTTCCCAGAAAATATACGTCCCCGATGAGCCAGCCATAGAAGATGCCTCCATTTATTAGCCCCTTGAGTTGTCCACAACATCCTCCATGCTCCCACTCTAGTTTTGTCATGACCAGTTGACGTCGGTCAAATAGTGATAAAATTAAGGTTGTAGATCTAAAGGGAAGAAAAAACCAATTAACCAAAAATAGCAACTCAAAAAGTAAAATATTTAGGTTTTCAGTCAGGATATTGTGTTTATAATGTAAACAAGTAAAATAAAAGTATGGTGAATATCCATCAAAATCTCATCATTGACACCATGATAATCGCATCCAAACAGTCTCCTAACATGAACTAAGATCACATCGAGTTGTTGCAATTCATTTGTTTGGCTGTAGAATTTTCGGATTGCCTTCTTTTGTAGCTTTCAGTGCTTGTCTCTTTCTTGTTTTTGCAATTCACATTGTTGTGACTGATAACTCGCATTTTGTGCTAGTTATCTGATGCTAAATTATGCATAATAGGTCCTCATATGCCCTGTTTTGGTGCTGTTTTTGCCCTTAAAGAGTACTAAATGCCCGAATATAACGTTGTGTTCAACTTGTTTAGCATAAATTACACTTTGGTGAATTTTAGTTGATTTTACATGATTTTAGCCTAAATTGTGCCCAATAATCTGTGTTTTAGTGTTTATTGATAAATCAGACCAGAAAGCACATATTAGGACGCATTCGAAGGCTGAAAGACCAAAGTCATACATCGAAAAGCACAACCTGCCAGTCGGCGCTGCAATGCCCAGCCAAGACGCTGTGGCGCCACCGTTTCCATCCATGCCGCTGCCACATCTCTCCACGCTCCAGCGCCACGTCAGCAAAGTTTGAAATTCAAAATCCAGTCAAAGCGCACTATCTTCTCTAGTCAAAGAGGTCAACTCTTAAGGGACTCTCGTGACACCGCGGCGCCAGAACTAGGCGCTGCGGCGCCCGCTGCACTAAATGCCTATAAATGGAAGTTTAGCCACGGGTTCAAGTTTTGGTTTTCGGTTCGATTTTTGACCAGAAGCTCAGAGTTCTAGGTGACCTTCCTCACTCCTCCACATCCTATTGAAGTCTAGAGAGCTCTTCCTAGTATCTTTCCATCATTCCATTTCCATTTCCATTATCGTTTTTAAATTGAAACTTTTGATTCTTGGAAGGGAGGTGGGCTTGTCGACGGACATGGACTACTCGCCCAATGACAGCCCCAATTCCTCATCCTATCTAGGCCCTTATGGGAGGTCTGAAGATTCTGCGGGTTGGGTTCCGGATAGGCTTACGTCAAGCTCTCTAAACTCTTCTTCAAGCTTTTCTCTGGGATTAAGTCTTTCTAGTTCGTTCTCGTCCTTTCATCAGTCGTCCCAGCGGGTCAGTGCAAAAGATTGTAGAAGATCATAATGGATTGATTTGTTTGGAAATGGCGCCAAGAGAGGTTCTTGTCATTTTTTTGGAGGGGAATTTGGGTGACTTAGAGGAAGGTGGAGATAGAGTCTTCTGCATAAGGGAAGGTAAGGATCCAATAATCGTTATGCCATCGAGCAGTGAATAGGATATGAAGGTTACAAGGAACACATGATCCCTCAACTTCCTTGCTTCCCTAGAAGAGGGATCTTCCAAATTGTCGTTTAAGGGATTGAATTCCATTCCCTTGGGGTAATCAGAATCGAGATGGTATTTTGCTGGGGGGGCTAGGAGGGAAATGAAGAAAGGGCTGCTAGCGAAGATTCGGTATTCACCAAAGAAAAGAGAGAGGTGTTAGAAGAGGCGGTTTCGATTTCAGGAGCTAAAGATAGTCAAAGAATCAGCCATGAGGTTAATAGAATGGCTGGATCAGTAGAGGACCAGGAGAAGGAATTTGATCAGTATCTCCAGAAGGAAATTTGATGGGAAATTATGAAGAAGGCAGCTTGGCGATCAGAGTATACTCTTTCCCTCCCGGTTTGGGTAGAGGAGGGCATTACTAGAGGCAACCCTGTTTCTCTGTCAAAGAAAAGAGCTAACTTAGAGCCTGCTAATGTTGAAGGAGTGAAAATGAGGAAAGAGAGAGCAGGATACCCATAACCAAAGTTAGAGGTACATATTCATACTTATGATTTATCTGATGATTATGGTTTCTTGAAGTATAGTAGTAAGGAAGAAGTATCTTCTATTAGATCCAAACTTTTATATAATAGTTTGAAGTTTATGGAAGAAATTCAAAACCTTAATATAAACTATGAAGTGGGTTCTGGTGTTGTTGTCCCTCAACAGCCCACTAAGTCCCAATGATTGCTATTAGCTTGAACAGTAGGGGGTTGGGTCTACCCCTACATGTTTATTATCTTAAAGACCTAATTAGGAAGCATTGTCCAGATGTGATTTTTGTCTGTGAAACAAAATTAGATGTGGAGTCAGTCTATATTAAATTGTCGAGTATAGGGTTTGTTAAGTATTGAGGAAGTGACAACCAAGGAGCTAGTGGAGGGTTATGGTTGGGAGTGAGATCAAATACTGATGTTAACCTTATAAGTTGCTCAAATCACCTTATTTCAGTTAAAAACAAAAATCCATAAGGTGTAGATTGGGTCTTGGGGGGCATATATGGGCATCCCATGTTGGCTCTAAAGAGTGCAACTTGGGATAACATAAGTTCTGATTTGCAAGGTCTAGACATACCTTTGTGTTTGCTAGAGGATTTTAACCAGGTGCCGAGAGTAGGAGAGAAATATGGAAGGAGAGCTCTATCCCTCCCAGGGGTTAATGGGCTAAAGAAATTTATCAAAGATAACAATTTGGTGGAAATTAGGAGAGCAAGTTCAAAATTCTCATGGTTCAATAAAAGATCTGGTGGAGATGAGGTATTTGAAGTTCTGGATAAAGGATTTGCTAATCTAGGGTGGTTGGAGAAGTTTCCTCATGTTAAACTACTTGCAGAACCTATTGCAATATCTTATCATGGTCCAATGGTTCTTGATTTAAAATCAAGACCAAAGGCTAGGAAATTGTTTAGATTTGAGAATATGTGGATTTCCCACCCGTTGTATGCTAATGCTGTGAAAGAAAGCTGGGAGATGGGGGGAATGAATCTACCTTGGCTAGAATTCAGCATAAGCATAGAGTAACATCTAGAAACCTAAGTTCTTGGAAGTTTAAGGTGTTTGGTAATATTATAGAAAAAAGGAAGTTTCTGTTAAATGAGGCAGGTAATCTCCAGTCTAAAATAGAATAAGGGTGTGATGAGCCAAATCTCTTAGATATAATGATAAATATTAATAAGGAGTTTTATATGTTCTTAATATGGAAGAGGAAATGTTAAAACAGAGATCGAAAATAACATTTCTAATTAAAGGGGACAGGAACACAAGATTTTTTCATGGAATGGGATCAAGGAGGTGCTCTAAGAACAAGATTGACGCAGTGCAATTGGAGAATAATGAGTGGATTATAGACCAAGAGGGAATAAAAAAGACCTTTGGACCACTTTAAAACGCTGCTAGCAATACTTGAGGAGGAAAGTGACAATAGAGAAGATACAATTAGAGATCTCCTTAATTCCATACCTAGAAAGCTTAATCAGGATCAAATCCAAATTCTTGAGAAACCCATTAGTGCTGAAGACATAAGGAAAGCAGTTTTTGACCTAAAGAGCCTTAAAGCTCAAAGACCTGATGGATTCCCAACAATTTTCTACCAAAAGTTCTGAAAATTAGTGGGTCCAGGAGTTTCAGAGGTAATTCTGGATGTCTTAAATAATGGAAGAATGCTAGGAGAAGTCAACAAGACGATGATAGTCCTTATCTCCAAAATCAAATCAGCTTGCTCCCTGAAGGATTTTACACCAATAAGTCTTTATATTGTGCTCTATAAAATAGTTTATAAGGTGCTAGTGGGAAGATTGAAATCTGTAATTGGTAGCCTAATATCACCTTTCCAAAATGGATTTGCCCCTAAGAGAAGGATCCAGGATAATATTTTAATAACCAATGAAACCATCCATTCCACTAAACAAACCTCTAAAGGAAGAATCCTTAAAGCTTCCCTAAAGATGGATATAAGCAACACTTACTATAGAGTGACATGCGATTTCTTGATTAGGGTCCTCCAAACTCAAGGATTTCCGGCCAAGTGGATAAATCTCATTCAACACTGCGTCTCTTTCTATATCAATGTTAATGGAGATTGATCCCAATGGTTTTCTCCATATAAGGGTCTTAGACAAGGAGATCGGTCCCAATGGTTTTCTCCAAATTAGGGTCCTCTTTGCAGATGACCTCTTTATCTTCTTCAATCCAGATTCAATTGCTAAATTAAAGGAGAAATTGAAAATCTATGAAATAGCTTTAGAGAAATGTATGAACTTTCAAAAGCCTGAGTGGTACTTTAGCCTTAATACTCTGAGAAGGTTTATGATGATCTTTAGAGGCATCCTTCCTATGCCACATGTTAGTAAACTAAGGAAATACCTAAGCATTCCTAATTTAAGGGCTTCAACCAGGAAGGAGATGTTAATGTTTTTAAAGGATAGAGTGGAGAGGGCTTTGGACTCATGAAAGATGAATTTGTTATCCTAAGCTGGAAGATTAGTCCTAATTAAGTCTACCTTAAATGCTTTGCTTCTCTATATTATGAATATGTATAAGCTTCCTAAGTATGTGACCAAGTGGTGGTTTAGTTTTGCAACAAAGTTTTGATGGGGAAAGGACTCATTTAAAAGAACCATTCATTGGGTTTTTAGGAAAATTATGAGCTTACCGAAAGGAGAGAGTGGGAGTTGGGTTAAGGGATATGGAAAGCTTTAATATTAGTATGCTAGCAAGTTAATTCTAGCGCATCTCCAGAAATCCACATAGTATGGTTTTTAAAGTACTGGTTACAAAATACTGCAAACTGGGGAACCTAGGGAGATGCAGAAACTCTTCTAATCATTCTTGGGTATGGAGAAGCCTCAGTATGGGTAGAAACCTTTTGCTTGATAATGGAATTTGGAAGATAGAAAATTGAAAATTAGTGATTTTTCTTTTTAGGACAAATAGGTTGGGAGGGAAAAATTGAACAGAAATGATTTGTGCCAAAAAGAGCCTAATGTTGAGGTGAGAGAGCTAATAAAGAAGAGTAAAAGATGTTGAGATCTGGATAAGCTAAGAGATAATTTTTTAGAGAATGATGTAGAAAACATATTCCAAATAAAAATCCCTCAATGGAGTAATTTGAACGACTCCGTTGCTCAGTAAGAAGTGGATATGCATTTTTAGCTAGGAAACTCCAAGATAGAAGTCCTAGAAGAGGTAATATCAACTGGGGAAGGTTTTGGAGTGCCTCAATTCCAAAAAAGTTGAAGATATTCGTATGTAAATGTTTATGGAATGTCATTTCGATGTTGAGTAACTTCAGAGTCAAGAATATAGGGGATTCTGGGATTTGCCAGCTCTATTCTCTTCAGGAAGAAGAAACTGTGGAGCACATTTTGTTCAAGTGTGCGGATATGGATACAATTTGGTTTATTTCTTGTCTTTCCTTAAGAGAGAGTTCCAATTGGATGATGGAAGCTCTTGTCTCACTCATGATGCCTAACAAGGAGCTAAGAAAGCAACAAGCATGGGTGCCTCTGTTGGGTATATGCCCTAGAGACCAATCATTTGTATGATTGTGATAGGACATTTTGTAGTATCGGGTAAACACCTAAAACC
>JAYMTA010003566.1:0-14008 GCA_036897625.1 Pelargonium cotyledonis | reverse complement strand
AAGAATCCGTATTCACAAACTACTCAGGATCTCTCTAGCATTCAGAAACACAAAGAGTCTTCTTAATTATAACACCTCAAATGCCTTCAAATATGGAATCACTTAAAGAGAGACTATTTCTAAATCCTTTCAAGCCCATCATTGATAAGAGTCGCATATAGGTATAGTTTTTAAATTAGCTCATTCTCAAGGGTTCCTTTAGTACTTTTATTATAGGAATTATAGTTAGTCTATACTATAGATTAGGAAAAGGCAGGATTCTAAGTACACTTTTTATTCCAACTGACTGGCAGAGAACTTATTCTACTAAAATTTCTACTACGAGTGGGTTCCTGGAATCGGCGGGTAAAGGTTCAACTCGAGTGAGTAAATCCTTGCATAGTTAAGTTAGACTAATACTAGTTTCCCCATAATATGCAAACTTCAAATGTCATAAAACACTACCAAAGACATTGTAAGTCAACAATCTCTACATACTATGTAGCACGGATTCGGACACATAATACGATTCGGACACGTGATTCGCAATTTTGAACAAGTATAGGATACGATTCGTTAGGACACGTTAATTTTTTTATTTTTTAAATATATTTTTATATCCAATAATTACTTATATTAGAGTTCAAAATTTAAATTATACAATATTACACACACAAAACAAAATTGAAATTTTAATACAATAAGAAATTTCACTTATTCCTTTTTGTTTATTTTTGTGAAAATCACTGATTCTAAATTTTAATACAGCAAAAAACCAATTTAAGTAACTATAAGGTAGCGTTCGTTTAAGAAATTTTAATTGAATTCCAAGTAATTGGGGACATTTTGGGTATTATAAATTTGTAATTATTGCGTTCGTTTAGGTTTTTCAGGAGGACATATTTGAGATTAAAAAAATATTCTCTTTCCTCAAATGAGTTAAATAATTTCAAATTTTAAGCAATTGAAATACCACATCTACCACGGTATTTCAAATCCTTAGAATTTGGATTTATTTAACTTTTGGGAAAGAGGATTTAACTATTTTAATTAAGTTAAAAACTACTTTAAACGAACGCCACCTAATAATTACAAAAATATTGCAGAATCCATTTCCATATAAATAACTCAGAAATGAAGCTCCAATCCTTTTCAATCTTAGTATTCGTATATGGAAAGAGTATTTATTTTCAAAATAGAAAACCAAAAAAACCTGATTTCAGCCTAAACTTTAGGCATAATCGCAAATAAATGTAACCTATTAGTGTGATAATTGGTAGTCGATCAGAGCGAAGTTGCCGTCGCCTTCTGCTCGGCTGTTGTCGATCTTCAACCTAGAGCCGTCTGAGTATGTTTTTGAGAGCCTGAGAGGTAAGTCATATATATATATATATAGTAAATTCAGGAACCGCGAATCTGTTTGAGATTGGCGTGTCCACTTCGAATCGGTGCTTCATAGCTTGAAACATAAAAAAATAAAAATAAAAATCTCCTATTCAGAATTACACAACAAAAGAGCATTATCGGAACTCACACAAACAAAATTTCAGATTCAATTTGGATTTTTCTCGACCTATAAAATAAACAAGTACTCTGCAACAGAACACTAAACCCTAACTCGGTTACATGCAGATACACACGCATAAATACATATACGGAAAAATATATGTATAAAGATTCTACCTGAATCTGCGGAGCTAAAATCTTCAAAGTACAGAGCTTGAGCTTGAGAGGGAGAGAGAGAGAGAGAGAGAGTGAAGAGGAAGAAGAAGATGCTGAAAAATTAAAATAGAGTGAATTTAGGTTCAGATGACCCAACTTAACATTTCCCCAATTACTCAAATTATGATTTTGATAAGGAAAAGTGAGAGGGCAAATTGATGGTAAAGTAAAATACTGTGGTTGATAAAAAAGTCGAAAGAAATAGATGGGAAAATAGATTCTCAAGGGATTTTACTTTTTCAAATTCACGGGATTTTAAAATTTTATGGAGGGTTGGAATTTTAGATTTTCATGAAATTTTCCAAGTGGGGGAAAATTAATCGACTTTTTTATCCCTTAATTTGGCATCTTGAATGTTCATAATATTCTTATATTTTCAAAATTTACTCTCATGCCATTAGTGATAAAAAATTCAATTTTGTCATTCTTCATTTTACTAAATTACACGTAAACCAGACCTAGTATAAATATAATTATTTTTACCTATCCTATTCTAAATTGTTAGTCCTCTACTAGAAATTTCAAAACGTACGTAATCGAATTTCAAGAGTTACTATTTTATTGTAAATACATAATCGAATTGTTTTATACTTGTTAGTTTTTGTGTCATCATTTACATTGACTTGGCATGCAACTACTTGAGTATAAACAATTTTGTTTGAAACAATTTTTTCTTACATTCATGTATCTTTGGATATTTGAACTACTAATTATGGTGTACTATTACCCATGTATTTTATATCTATGAAACTACTAAATTAATGAACTCAATAATATAAATATAAGCAAAAAAATATGTTATTTAAATTAGAGGGACAAATAAGTAATTGTCAAATATTTTCCAACACTTTCCCACTTTTTACAAGTTTTAACCAAACATAGTATTCATTTTCCACAATCCATGATTTTGAATTTTCCCTTCATTTTCTTATATGTCAAATGCCCTTATCAACTTTTCCAGGAAAATAAATATTCCAGAAAAAGTTACTTTCCCGTTGCCAAACGATACCTTATATTCATGTCGATTTTACCAAATGTTACTTCGAGAACTAAACTTTTACGTATTTCAATTGAATAAACAATATCTACATTGGTTAAAAAAAACACAATATCTACATTAAGCCTTTCACTTAACTAACATATATGAGTGGATAGAACAAATTTGAATTTGAACATTTTGATTTACTAAAATTTGCTTGGACATATGAATACTTCTATCACCTCTAATAGGTTGAGAGATAAATAAAAAATAACATTTTAAATGCCTATTTAACAAGATTTGATCAGCACAATACAATTCATTCAAATAAGTAGATATATTTAGTCGGTCTAAAATGAATGTATGATCGTCTAGACTAATTATCATTAGAGGTAAGTAGAACAACTAGGGCAACAAAATTCGATCAGCATTTTAAAGGCACGTCACAACTCACAACAAAACTAATTTTCATTCAAGTCGAATAGGATCGCAAAAATGACAAAACTCTCCTTACCAAATTTTATCACAACTAACTCTACCCGATGTTAAAAAGAACTAACTTTTTTAGAAAATATTTAAATGGAAGTGAAGGCTCAGAGTTAAAATGAATTATTTTCAACAGTGTCACCGATAGCACAGCAATTAGTCAACTACTAAACGTAGCCAGTTGTAAAAAGTCTCAATGGAACCGAAACACACTATCTTTATCTCTTCTTCTTCATCTTCTGCTTCAGTATCAGTGTGTATACTCTGAAACCGACCCAGAACCCAGACCCAGACTCAGACCCATTTGACTGATTCTCGGCAATACCCAGATGAGTTTATGAAGAGGCACAAGAAGATTTCAGATTATGAGCCATCCAAGCCCAACTCTTTCTCGTTGTTGACAGATCCTGAAAACAGGAGTTTTGGTTTTGGTTGCAGCTCGATGAGGTTGATGATGGCTGTTTTTTTGGCGTGTTTGATGCTCATGTCGGTGCTGTTTTCTGTTTCTGTGGTGCTCAGAGACCCTCCATCTGATGCTGTCTTGGAGTCTGCACAGGAAAGGATTCAAGTTGAGTCCCAAACAGGTACATCTGAAATGGTTTCTGTAAATGTCTGGGTTCTGTGATTTGGAATATTGATCATGTCAAGTGATTTTGAAATCTGGGTTCTGTATCATTTCAAATTTCTAGAATGTACACCCAAACTGAACCTCACTTCATCACTCATTTTTAGCTCTATTTTTTTGTTCAAATCTTCCCAGATCCAATGCATATAATGTAAACCCATAGTGATGATGTTCTTCAACTGCTTTGAATTGTTCTCACTTGGGCCACTCATGGAAGATTTGTTAGCTTAATTATATAATATAAAGCACGAAGTTTGTTGTAAAAGGGTTATGCTTAAATTTTTGCTTTTCTGGAATTACCGAAGCTCGGTTTTTCAAGTCTTAAAATTAAAGTAAGTTTCCCATTTACTCAGGGATTTTCTAGTATTGCTTAAGTTCTAGGAAAGCAGTCCAAAACCCATGGAAGCACTTCCTTGTTTTAGTTTGGTAGAGACAAGTATACAAGAAACTGGACAATTGAAACTTGTCAAGTGACACTGGCAGTTTGGTTAGAAATCCTGGATTCAGGGTATGAGATAAGAGTACTTATGCTAGATAGGCGCAAGAAAAAAGGATCCTATTTAGCTGTCAATTCTGAAGCTTGCAATGGTTTAGCTTTATCTCTAGTAAAAAAAGTACTACTTCAAAACTGTCCATACAAGACACAAGTTCTGAGCAATGAGATTCAAAGCCCCTTGGACGATAAAAGAAAGCTCCTAAATTATAGGTCAAGAGAGTTCTACTAGTAACATAAGGCACGAAACCTACAAAGAAATTAATAGAATTGAACATTTATGAAAAACAAAGGTGATAGGAATTAAATTACTTAGATAGAAAGATTATAATCTAGTGACAATCAATAGAGGCTCTTCTACTTTAGTCTACTTTAGAGGGATATTTAAAAGTCCAGCCACTAAACTGATATTAAGAGAGCAGAAGTATAAAAGTTGTCTTTGTTTTGATAATTAGTTTCCACCCTGGCGAAGACCTAAGAATCCTGCTAAAAGGTCTTTTTTTTTTTTGGTAAGTTAGACTTGACCTCTTTTTTATTTGTAGGTTTTCCAAACGTCAGGTCGGAGGAACCCCTTTATAGCAAACTCAGTGGTCAAGAGTTTTTCCAAACTTGAGAGAATGTCTTTCAAATACAGATGGAATCCTTATCTATATACTAGATTTATTTATTACAAAAAATAACGAGATCCTTATACTACTTGTAAAGGTTATATATTCCCACACCAAACTAAAGCCTAAAGCGTTATATTTACTTCTACGAAACCGAGCAGGGCTCCAAATGCTTTTCGGGGCCCACTAAAATACAATTTAATAAAGTTAGGCGCTCTGTAATTGAAAAGTTTATAAGACAAAAGCTGCTATTCATGTACTCTTTTGAAATGCACTCTTTTGTGTAGGTGAGGTTAACTCTTTTGAAATGCACTCTTTTGTGTAGGTGAGGTTAACTCTTTAACTACTAAAAAGGGACAATGTACTTGCCCAGCTAGGCTCAAAAACTTAGTAATTGTAGAAAAAGGCTTGAGCATCTCTTAAGTTACGGGCTTGGAAGGAGGTTAGTGTATATAGTAGTTATAGAGATACCTACTTACTTACGTATAGACACACACTTCTTCTTGACCTTGACTTGGTTCACTCTTCTTTAGAGCTATTCCGTCTTTCTTAAGAGCTGTATTCTGTATCTTAATCTTAGGAACTATAACTATCCTGGTCTTGAATACTACTCTTCTTCTTCTTGTTGCCTGTAGTTATTGTAGTTGTAGCTACTGTACTCCCTATCTTGACCTCCTATTAATTTGGTAATTTGGGATTGCATTGTAAAGCTCTGTCTTTAATTAGAAATTTAACCATAAAAACCACCTAAATAAATATAAGTAGAACTTTTGAATTACCGTCGAACTCGATACTTAACTAATTGAAACTAATACCCTGCAAATCTTCTGATATACTATTTTCCACTGAATTATTTACTCTAGATTACTACTTTCTTCTTTCAAGATTTTAGAGGAGTTAAAAGAATTACTTTTGAGTTATAGATATCAGTTTAAATTATCCCAATGGGGCTGTGCTTGCTCTAAGAAAAAATCACGAGGAATATAAATGAGTCCAAAACTTAACTAAACTAAGTAGAAGTCTAATTAGAATACTCTTTATTACAAATAGATTGCATATAAAGTAGGTACTATACTAGATTTCTTGATACTGCAGGATTTAACATAACACTCAAGCAGAGAGAATCTGCTACCAAAAGTCTTGTAAAAACTTGTATGAAGACTTTCTAAAGTACTCTAGATGTAATTTTTTTAGAAATTAGCAAGTATACAAAGATTCTACCTTAGAAGGCCCGCTAGCTTAAGTGATTTACCCCGTTTTGGTACCTACATTTTATATAGTAGGGATCCAATAAAAATCTAAAAAAAAGAGTACGTTCGTCAAGCCCAAGTAAACCCCCCTCTTGTTAATGTTATTTAATAGTTCGATTTGTTGCTAAGATATTGGGCCTTTTCCTTAAAAATAACTATTCCAGATCTTTAATAACAGAGAGAGTTAATTTGTTTGCTTGTTGAATTTAGGTCTTGGTAGGAAATAGAAACTGCCTACAGAATTTATAAGTCTAAGAACAAGAAAAGAATATAATGTTGTAGGTTCATGTCGCAGAGCTATAACTTCCTTCAGTGCCTAAGTGCAACGAGGAATCTCTGGTCGTTAGCTTCTAATCTATTTCTTCTTAAAGTAATACCACTTTACTGATTGATCTACGCACTAGAATTTGGATTTTGATTTTTATTGTGTAAACTACAACGGGCTTAATCTTTCTAAATTATAGATTTACTAAACACGGAACTTCCCCAAAATTTTGTTGTATAAATTCCATAAGATTTATTTAAGGAGCATAAAAAGGTTCCTAGGACTTGTTATTGTTAAAAAATGAATACCACTACAGGAAAGCTTGCAAAACCATATCACTTTAGTATTACTATCTCAAAATACTAAACTTGGGGCTGGTTTACAATCTCCGAGAGCTGGATAGTTAAGAAGTATATACTCCTGCTTTTAGGATACATCCCTATGCATTGGAGGCTCCTTGACATATTTTTTTTTTGTAGTAGTAATTTAATGTCACTTATCCGGGGTAAAGCAAATCAATTGTAATTATTATGTTAAATCTTATATGTATATGAAATAGAAAATTAATGAGTATATGATATAACTTTTATAGAATTGTTCTGCCTAACTCAAAAACAATTTAAACCCGCTTTTTAGAATTTATGTTTCCAGATCCAATGTATGTTATATAAAATCTACCAAATCCCTGTGGTTATTTTTCTGGTGGCAAGTAAAAAGATCTAAAGAAATCCATGCTCATAATGTTCTTCAGCTGTTTGAATTGTTCTCATTTGGTTTTTCTGATAGTATTTATTTCCTGTTTTTTCGCTTTGATCAGTGAAATCGATACCCGGAACCTCTCAGTCAATTGAGACCCCTAAGGATGTACTGCTTAATGGCCTTCTTGCCCCTGGATTCGACAAAAGATCTTGTCTCAGCAGGTACCAGTCCGCCTTATATCGGAAAGAACTTTTGCACAAACCATCTTCATATCTCCTTTCCAAGTTACGAAGTTACGAGGCTCTCCATAAAAAATGTGGACCTTCTACTGAATCTTATAACAAAACCTTGGAACAACTCAAGTCTGGGCAGCCTGCAACGTCTTCGGATTGTAACTATGTAGTATGGATTTCATTTAGCGGATTAGGGAACAGAGTATTGACCTTAGTGTCGGCATTTCTTTATGCTCTCCTCACAAACCGTGTCCTCCTGGTTGATCCTGGAATCGACATGACTGATCTCTTCTGCGAGCCATTTCCCAAGGTTTCCTGGTTTCTCACCTCAGATTTCCCCCTTAAAGACCAGTTCGCCGGCTTTGATCAAAGGTCTCCTCACTGTTACGGGAAAATTTTGAAGAATAAAGTATTAGCAGAATCAAATGAGTTGATGAGACCTTCTTTCATGTATCTCCATCTGGTGCATGATTATGATGATGAAGATAAGCTGTTCTTCTGCGATGACGAGCAAACTTTTCTTAAGAAAGTACCTTGGTTGATCATGAAGACAGATAACTACTTTGTCCCGTCACTTTTCTTGATGCCATCTTTTGAGGAAGAATTGAGTAATCTCTTTCCTCAGAAGGATACGATTTTTCACTTATTGGGTCGGTATCTTCTTCATCCAACAAATCCTGTATGGGGACTTGTTACCAGATACTATCAAGCTTATTTAGCCAAAGCGGACGAAAGAATAGGCATCCAAATCAGAGTCTTTGATACCGGAGTTGGTCCGTTCCAACATGTGTTAGATCAGATCCTGGATTGTACAATTAGGGAGAAGTTGCTTCCGGAAACCGATAGTCAGATATCCATCATTAGTCCATTGGGTAGTCAAAAGTCGAAGGCTGTGCTGATGACGTCTTTAAGCTCCGGCTACTTTGAGAAGGTGAAGAACATGTACTGGGAACATCCAACTGTGACGGGGGATGTAGTCAGCGTTTTCCAGCCAAGTCATGAAGAGTATCAACAAACGGAAAAGCAAAGTCACAACCAAAAGGCATTTGCAGAAATGTACTTGCTGAGCTTGTGTGATGTTTTGGTCACAAGTTCATGGTCAACATTTGGGTATGTTGCTCAGGGTCTTGGAGGATTGAAGCCATGGATTTTGTACAAGCCTGAGAATAAGACAGCTCCAGATCCTCCATGTCGGCGGGCCATGTCGATGGAGCCTTGTTTTCACGCGCCACCCTTCTATGACTGCAAGGCGAAGAGAGGGATTGACACGGGTGAAGTTGTCCCCCACGTGAGACATTGCGAGGACATGAGCTGGGGTCTTAAGCTTGTTGATGCTTCCAGTTGGTAGCGAAAATTTATTTGCTTGTTGTAACTGTAAGAGTGGTAGGATTGAGTCAGTAATAACAGGCTTCTTAAGCTCTCCTGTTGCAGGAGATTTTGTTTTTTACAGACCAAAAATAGAGTTTTTGGTTGGTTCTTGATAGTTAAGACCCATCAATCTGGGTGCTTTAACAATAGGCTTGAACAATTTAAGATAAAATATTTCTGTGGTTAATGCAGTTTTCTTTATGTTGTAGGGTTATCAACACTAACACAGCTACAATCCTACTAGTCTCAAACCTGATATTTCAAGTTATTGGAACAATTTTAACTACATTATCTTAAATAGGTCAAAGAACTTGTATAAAAGTTACTAAATGATCTTAGACTTTTAAATGTAAACCCAGAACAGTGGTTGATGTTAGATTGTCAATTTCGTAAAATTTGAAATATGTTAAATAACTATTTTCATTTAATTATTGTGCTGTCATTGCGGTCTTGTCGTATCAAACAACTCACATCATCCGACTCGTCATGTCAACAATATAATTGAAAAATAATACCACTTAACAAAAAAGCTAACGACAATAAGCATTTTAAGCCCATATTTGAAAGTTTAAGAACTGATTTAGGTTTAAAAAGTTCATTAACCAAATTGAATCTATTCACAAGTTTATAGACCAAATTGAAGTTTTCACCTCTAAAAATATATTGCGAAAATGTTATTATCAAACAATAAAAGATAATACTAACTTATCATACCAGGAAGAATAAGAGAAGGCAACAATATCAGTTTTCATTCACATAAAATTTGTCTAGTAATTTGGTTGCTAATACTGAAAAGATGCAAAATTGTAAAACCATTTCCAGTCCAGACCCAATGTCTTGTTTAACAGAGATTGATTGATTGAAATGCTAGGAAGGTTCCATCAGTTCTTCCTCCCTTCAGCCAAGATTATGTGATATCCATGTCTGCATCGGCAAAACATACATACATATATTTAGCCACTGGAGACATTAATTAGTGGATTTGAATCCTTCGCAAGCAAATTAAATAAGAAATGGATCATACGTGGATTTGAATGGCGCACTGGTAGTTCCAACAGGTGTATTGAATGCAACTTCTTGAAATGGTCCGGCCATCTTGCCGCGCGGAAACCATCCAAGATCCCCACCCTTTTTTCCAGATGGGCATTCTGAGTACTCTGCCGCAATCTAGTAAAAAAAAAAAAATCCATAAAGAAAGAATGCCATCAGGTAAGGTGTTTTGGCATTAAAGGTGGATATGTAAAACATGTTTTAAAATTTAAACTTTCGTCAGGTTATGCATCCGTCTCAAGAAACAAGGTTCAAGCCTTTTAGTACTACTTTGCTATTTGATGAATTAATGGAAGATGAATAACAAGTAATTACGGATATATATTCCCGTCCTAAGGCCCTATAAGCAACTACTCCGTCTGTTCCAAAATGAGTGTCCTCTATTCTTTTTTTAGTAAGTTACTTGTGTATGAATCGTCAATAGTATCATTATAACAAGTTAGTATCTCTCAACAAATGATCATGAAGATATAAGAGTAAATACACCACAAAACTTTTTCATATTTAAAAACAATAGAAATAAGGACACTCATTCTGTGGGACAGAGGGAGTAAACTGTAAACCCTTAATTGTGAAAAAATAAAATAAAGCAACCATCAAGTACCTCTAAAAATGTTATAATAAATTGACACAATATCATTACCCTCGTGAGATCAGAGCTCTCATTACCAGAGTTTCCTTTCCTTAAATTTTAGCTTCTTTATTTTCCAAATTGCTAAGACAATTAATTGAAAATATGAAGAGAAATGAAGGGCAAAATATATTTCAAGAACTCTACAATCGCTGATAATGATTCTTTGTTAACATTAAAAGATTATACAATTATTCATAAGATAGGATAGCAAGCTGTCGCGGAATAAAACATGGGTCAATTATGTGTTTTGAGGTTTTAACCTAGGGTATTCATCTACAGTTACCCCTAAAAATAATGAGGATAAATATGTAAGCATAGTTTAATATGGGTGATAGGAAATGTCTTGTAGTAACAAAACCTTACAAAAGTTGTCCAAAGTGATAATTATATAAAAGTAAGAGCACTATGGCTGCACAAAGAAAAAATAGCAAATACAAATACAAAGATAGTAAAATCGCAAAATAGAAAACAATATTAAATTCACTCATATATCTTCTAAGAATTTCAAGGGTAACTGTACAATATATTAGCACGATAACTTAGATATAAGTTACATCAGGTGAACTGTCTTGCATACTAAATTATTAGGGTTTTGGATAAACCAAGACTCTAGGTAAACTAAATATGGAAAACTCATGTCATAATACATTTACTTAACTTTACCCTGCCCCTTTTTCATGATTCAAGTCAAATAGTTCTTAATTCTTAGTTAAACTGGTTCAGTTGCATGGCTCTCATCTTGTCAATACAGCAATGATAACTCTAAAACTCATTGCTCAAGCAAAAACTGAAATTTTGCATAAATAATAAAGCACTACAAGAAACTTGTTTCAAGCGACACTAAATATTTATGTTCTCTTTGTTTTTTACTACTCGAGAAATTTAGTATAGTCATGTTCAAGCATGTAATAAGTTCCGATGATTTACGCTTCAGCCTGAACACATAGGGAATTCGAAATTATGAACCAAGTTAAGAGTAATTGCAAAATATGACAAGATAGCTTTATTTATCCCATTTCATAAAAATTGAATCGACTTGACATAAAGATGTGATATATAGAATTCAAAAAAAAGTTCCAAAGCCATTGTCATAGGCATGTTGCTAACCCAATACCATATCAAAACAAAACTATGGTAATATATATTGAAAAAGATAATTTGTATTTTTAAAGAACTAAAGCAAGGAAGCTCACCTTTGCAAACTCAGCTGGTGGAACCTTGTCTCCATTGCTAAGCCAGCCATCTTGAAGCTTTTTGTATGCTTCATTGATCTTTCCCTGCTTCTCACACAGGATATGCCTTGCTGAAACATGACCAAAAACCATGGTTATAATTACTTACAAGAATAAAATCAATTGCAAGTAAAAACGAAAAGGGGATTAACATGAAACATACCTTTAACATATGTGCAGGTACCAAGCCCATCAGACTTCCCGGCTTTCCCTTTACCCTTTGAACCACCCTCATCACCTCCACCACCACCAGACTGTTTCGCCTTTCCCTTTCCTCCTGCCTTTGTGTCCTTCCCCATTGTCTCAGAACACGTATTACCAAAGTCTGGAAGGAAGATTTTTCAGAAAACAAGTAATGACAGCAGCATCAAACCATCATGGACATTAATAACTTGATGATAAGTTGAAGCCAAGTCAACAGTATAATTTAATCTATGAAGTTAGAAACACGAGGAAAGCGGCTGAGATTCAAAAGACTAGATTAAGAAACCAAATGAAGCCCAAGAAGCAAGAAGAATAAGGATTGTTGGAAGCAATTGTTCCTAATGTACCACATAAACAATTATCATCGCATCGTAAGACCTGTTCATGCTACAATTTTCATTTATTAGTTTACTTTGTAGAATATAATAAAATTTTCTTCGTAAAACATAGAAAAAAAATGGTTTTGAAAAAGCAGGCACCATTCGTTTTTTGAATAAGAGAACTAAAGTTTACCTAGTAACCAATGAGAAGACTTCCATTTGATAAGTCTTCAATAGAAATTCGGAAGTTGAAGGCCTAACTCCAAAACAGAAAATATCCTAAAAAAACATTCTCTCCACATCTCTCTACATGTAACAAACCATTTTTTTTTATTAGCGATACCAACACCATGATGGAAGGCTCAAACTGAGACCTCAATGGAATCAAGCCAATGGGTGTTGGCATGTGACAAACCATTCACACAAAAAGAAATTGTAAATATTCAAGCTGGCATGAGAGCGGAAATCAAAATCTTAGCTTACAATTAGCATCCCATTCCTCGTTCCAGAATGACAAGAAAAGCTTCTCACAACTACAAAATGAAACTCAAAACACTTATTCTTAAACTACAACACGTCTTGCTAAGTTACCACAGTTTTGTGAAATCAACAAACCCCTAATGAATTTGTTCCCTCACATACATATAATCAAAAAGTTTCTATTCACAGGGTTAATTTATTTACTACACAACAGCACTTAAGATTCATTGATTTTCACCACCACCATTATAATCTGTCAATCCATTAAACCCATGTATAGAATCAAGCCTTACAGACCCATGAATGAAAATTAAATAATCATACTAAAATCATGCAATATAATCAACAATCACATAAGCTACGGATGAAAATTAAATACATAAATACTAGAGGATCGTACTAGACGATGAGCAATGAGTAAAAAGAAGAGCAAAAATAAAATTGAATGGGGAATTCGCGAGAGAGAAAGCCGAATGAGAAAGAAGAGCTTGAGATTGAGATTGAAGAGTTTTATAAAATCGGACTAACCTTAGGTTTCGATGGAAAAGGCGCAACAACAAACAAAGAAAGCAGAGATTGAGTTTGGGTTTCTCGGTGTTGCTCTTCAACACTGAGTTCGAGTATGGAATCTTCGAGCACAAATTACGTAAATGCCCTTTCAACCCCAACGCTCACTTTTATTGTGTTGTTTGTTATGTAAGTGGTCAAGAATTGAGATACGGGATAACAAATTTTTTTTTTTTTTTTTTGACCCTATAATTTTTAAATGGATTAAACTCCGCGTGTGAATCTGAACTATCCACTTTATTCTGTATGGGTGCCTGAAATTTTTTTTGTTCTGGCGCCGTCACTATATTATTCATTTTGTACCGCTAAAGTCCCTACCGTTAATTTTAATGACGGAATCCGTTAACTATGCTGACGTGTCACATTATTATTATTTTTTATTTTCAAAAATGTGCTACGTCAGCACAGTTAACGGATTTCTTCATAAAATTAACAGTAAGGATTTCGGAGGAATAAAGTGGATAGTACAAGGACGACACCAGAACAAAACAAAGTTCAGGGATCCAAGCGGAATAAAGTGGATAGTTCAAGTATCCATGCAGAGTTAAATCCTTTTTAAATATACAAACTTTTAATGATAATCTTGTGTACTAGTTTAACATGTAATTTTCAATTGAGCAACATATTTAGCTAACTTTTTTTAGTACAATTAAGGACACTACAATATTTTTATATAAACTAAACTAAATATTATTGCCGGTGAGACTCGAATTCGAGACCTCACAATTGAAACCAAGGGCTTTTAACCACTTTGCCAGCAAGACTTTGGTAGCTAACTTTTTATGTGAGCACGAGTCAGTTCTTCAAAGTTTAT
>JAYMTA010003565.1:0-14011 GCA_036897625.1 Pelargonium cotyledonis | reverse complement strand
ACCACTGCCGACGATGCAGACAGTGGCGGTTGAATCGAAGCCAACAACATGGTCGGATTGAGATTGAAGAATTAGGATTGAGAAATTGGAGAGGATCAGATGATGGATTTTTAACATATTTGAAGTGTAAATTGTTGTGTTCTATCTGCAAATGTTTGTCCCAATTTCACATTCTGATTTATAGACTATATATGTAGAAGCTGAAAAAGAACAGCGTCGCCATGGTTTTGTGCATCATTGTTTGTGTTTTTTTTGGGTAAAATGCCACACTACGCCCCTCATTTGATTCGGCTCCTCATGTTTTTACAGTATAGAGAGAGAGAGAGAGGAGGGAGGACGTAGGAGAGAGAGAGGAGAGAGAGAGAAGAGAGAGGAAGGAGAGGGTAAAATTATAAAATATTGAAAACTATAAAGGGCAAAATAGTAAAAGCACATGTTTAATTATTTTTTAGGTTTAACAGATTTGGCCAAAACGACATGTCACGCTTTCGTACACGTGACATGATGACGTGGAATGGAGTGATGAGATGGCATGCTGACGTGGCGGTAACTTACCGGTTATCACAGGTCATTTGGATTTTTTTCAAAGAAAATGGAAAGTTAAAGGTTTAAAACCATGCAAAACTCTAATTGAGCGCCAAATCCAAAAAAACAGATAAGTCCAAGGGGCCTAGTGACATTTTACCCAATATTTTATGTCTCACGTCTCTCTCTTCTACAAACGTCTGATGTCAAAGGAGTGTCAAGCTAAGGAGTCTGAAGCATGTGACTTGTAAGGAAGCACACCAAAGAACGAAAACTCTAGAGGTGTTCCTCGAGCCATCTCAAAAGCTCCTCACCTTACTAGACCAACACAACGAAAATTGACAAATGTTTAAAACCCAAGAACGCTATCACAAGAGGTAGAGGCATCTAGGGGCTTCGAAGTACACCTCGAAGAATGGGGAAGTAAGGGGACACTTCAATTCATCCGAAGCTTGTGTGCAATGCGCCTAATAAGCAAGAGCCTTCAACAAAAAACGTGGGCCTCAATGGTACACGTCGCTTCACTATCGGCTAATTATGCGTTGATATGTGGAAAGATTTTGATGTTATCTATAAATATCCCATCTTGGTAAGAGGAAGAGATTTTCATTCTTTCAATTCAATATTTTCTCACTCCAATTTTATCTCTCTAAAACGCTATCTAGAGCTATTTTGGATTTCAACCGAGATCTCACTCCCAACATAAGGCGATGTCTCAGAACCACCCATGGGGTTATCAATATTTGTTGTGTTGCCTCGCGTAGGTCACAAGTGCCAAACATCATTGCTTGACGTTGTTTGACATTATATATTGATACTATTGAATGACATTGAGACTTAGAGAATTACGCTTAGGAAAAATCTTTGAAACTTGAACAAGACAACCAACAATTATCTAATATGCCACAATAACCATAAAAAACATTAGTAATAATTTGATTAAATAGTTTGTGACCCCTTATACTTGTTCCAATTTTAGACTTGGCCCTTCATTAATAATTTTAGTTGTTTTAAATCCTCGATTGACATATTTTAACATATTCATCCCTCTGACCGACTATTTTAAATCTATTCAGGACTCACACGTCAACTCTTCTTGCCTCGTCATTATGCCACATCATGATTACTCTCTCTCCACGATATTGGGTATTCCGTGCCATCCATGAACCCTGCCAATACCTTTGAGTTGGGCATGTGAATAATTGGCACAACACTTTGGAGCAAGTTTACGTGTACTGGATGTGGGGAGAGAGTGGTGATGTGGCAGTTAGTACTTATGTGTAAGTCATGAACATGTTATAGCATGTTATTACATGGACGAATTTGTTGAAGTATGTCAATTTAGGGTTCAAAACAAGCAAACATATTTTAAATAAAGATCAATTTTAAAGTTTAAACAAAATCTGAAAAGTCTTAAACCATATAACCGGGCTGATTCTTATGATTTTCTTCCATTGTTGCAATAAAAATATTATATTAGATAATTGGTTTAATTCTTTACATTTAAATTAAATTAATATTTCTTATCTTTTTTATAAGTCAATGACAATCAGTGACATAACACCATTACATAACAGCTATAGTAAGAAATGAACTGCAATTGGTAAGAAGATTATAACCTTGACTTTTAATCAAGCTGTTTTAAATGAAATTCCTAAATAAGAATGAAACAATATCCTCATTGTAAATGAATGGAATTTCATTTTGGTTTCTTTATTGATATATTTGCTAATATTGGGGAAATCTTGGGAAATATCAGAAAAGAAATAGAAATTATATGATTTTCTAAGAACAAGGATGGGATGTTTGGTTTATTCCCATTAAATTATACTGAATAATTGTGTTTTCTACTTTGTCAAAATTGCAAATCTTTACGTATAATTCACTTTCATTATCTCCTATGTCATATAGTATTATGGGTCAAACATTTTTTTAAATGAATGTTCATTATAATAATCATTACCATATATTTTCGTACCTGTGATCACTTGCTTGCTCGAGCAACATTATTGTTCCTTAAAATCTGCAAAACTTTAAAACCAAAATTCTTGCATGGACACATGGCACTTAACTATTGGATGCAATAAAATCCAATAACCGTTGACTCCTCTATAAATACCGGTCCAATATTGAACCCTAACAACCACCAGAACTCATAGAAAACAAAGTACATAAAACAGTTTGAGCTACTATCATCGTTACCAAAATGGCTTCTGTTCATTTTTTTCGTAGCTTAACCATGTTTGCTATTAACGTAGCTCTTTGTTCTGTTTTGCTGAACTCATGTGTGAGTGTGACCACTGTCTCTGCATGGGAACCGGCCGCCGCTACGTGGTATGGTCCGGCAAACGGCGACGGAAGTGAGGGTAATGAATCAGAGGGAGAGGAGGGAAATTTGTGCATAATTGCCTATGTAAATCAGTGTATGCATGCATGCATGCATGCAATTCGTTGTGTTATTTGTATATTAGGAAACACTTGCACAAACAAAATCACAAATAATTCCATGAATAAGTTGTCCATGATTATATTATAGGATATCATTTTCAATGTCCATGATGTTTTTTTTAATGCATGAAAATCTTATTTATTTTCCCACATTTTAAATAATGGTTTAAAGATTTTCATTCTAAATTTACACTATTTTAATGCTCATTTTGAATAACACTATTTTTAATGCTCGTTTTGTGTTTGTGCACTTGTTTCATATTTAATATCTTCAATTATATATATGATGCATATATTATATTTATGATATAATACACCAAACACATACAAAATGAGAGAAAATAGAATATAATACATGACTAAATTATATGTAATTTAAAGATTTAATTAGTTATGTAATATATTGGGCCAGCAGTCATTAGTTACACCAAACACATATAAAATGCATGTTAATAATATAAAACATATGTGAAGATCATTCTCCATTTATTTATGTATATATTTTATTAATGTAATTATGCTAAAAAAAATTTAATTTTAATCTGTAGGTGGAGCTTGTGGATATGGAAGTGCAGTAGGGCAAACACCATTCTCTTCTATGATTTCGGCTGGAGGACCTTCTCTCTACAAGTCTGGCAGTGGATGCGGAGCTTGTTATCAGGTGCAATGAATTTGTGTCTATATATATATTGATTCTTGCGAAAAAAAGAAAAACATGAATTTTTTTAAAGTTAAAAAACATGAATTTATTTGTTTAGGGTTTCAAAAGACATGAGAAGATTGACTAAAGATTAATGAAAGGAAGCTCTAACAGTTGACTTGAATACAAACCTTTTTCATGTATATAGGTGATGTGCACTGAGAATTCAACCATCAAAGTTCATAACTTATTCGTGTATAACTCATCAATGTTTGTACATTCATAACAATAAATATACTTTTCAAATCATTCAAATTGATAAATACAGATATACATATTATAACTTTCACTAAACATTTACAACAATAATACTAATTTGATCTGAAACTGTGCGCCGACATTTCGTGTTTGTGTCTTTGAGTCACCGAGACGCTTTGATGCATCATAAGAGAGACCATCTCTCCTCTAGTTCACGGTTTAGTCACTCTTCAATGAGCACAATTTTGCCGTCACCAAGATGTTTTGGTCTATTTCTTTATTGTTAGCTCTTTCTTGGTAGGTTTCGCTTTTTGTTTCTTGGGTGACCAGTCCTATCTCATGTTTGAGTTAGGCCTGTGTCATTTTCTTTGTACTTTTATTTAACGCCTCCGCGCACATATGATAAAAGTTACCGCTTGCTTATAATGAAAGAAAAAAAGACAATAATACTAATCACATGAAAAAATAAATATAAATATAACACATGAGTGAAACAATCTCCATATATTTTTGTACACAGGTGATGTGCACTGAGAACTCAGCATGTTCAGGGAAGCCGGTGACAGTAGTAATAACAGACGAGTGCCCTGGCTGTGCAACACAATCCGTTCATTTTGATTTGAGTGGCACTGCTTTTGGTGCTTTGGCTAAATCTGGCATGGCCGATCAGCTGCGTAACGCCGGTACTTTGAATATCCAACATCAAAGGTAATTATTTTAGAGTGCCCGGAGTATCGCCTATGATTTATACATATGATTTATTGGCTGATCAGACTCCCAGCCAAAAACACAAAATATACATATCCGGAATAATATGTCAATCGCCTCATTGACTGAGATCTCTTTTTTCATTATTTTAAATTTTCAATATTACATTAACGTGTTAAATATATATTAATTATAGCTAAAACGTACGTACGTACGTACATACATATTGGTTTGGTTTTACAGAGTAGATTGCAGCTATGGTGGTGTAAGCTTGAGCTTCCACGTCGATGCTGGCTCCACCGGCTTCTACTTCGCCACCGTAGTCGAATACGTTAACGGAGATGGAGATCTTTCAGCCGTTGATCTGAAAGAGGGTGGATCTAGCGAGTGGCGTCCCATGCAACACAATTGGGGTGCTTCTTGGAAAATTAACTCAGGTGCACAGCTCACAGCTCCGTTCTCAATCCGGCTCACCACTCTCCTCTCCAGCGAGACTCTTGTCATCAATGATGTCATTCCGGCTGGTTGGGTTCCCGGAAATACCTATCACTCTACCGTCAACTTTTAGTTCCTCCCATGACCCATCCCTAGGGCTATTGGTGTAGGTGATTATTGTGTCTTAATTCAATTATTAAAAAATATGGTTGGTTTTGTTTGATAGATTGCCTGCTTATCAAGCAACATTGGAATGTATTCCCAATGGGTATAATTTCGCAGGGTTTGTTTAATTGTCAAAATGTGTTTTTCTTCATTGTATTGTTAGTTGGCCGGTGTATGAAATAAAAATAACATTGTGGTTTTATAATTTGTTTTTGTAAATTGAAGAGTAAGAACACTCAATAAGAATGAAAACATGGAGTTCAAGATACTGATTCACATGGACATCCGCTGATAATATTTATAACATTTTCATGTTTTTTGGGAAGAAAATATTAATTTTATTAAGATCATATGTGAGTTACAGATCTCATTAGGAGTTAATTTGACATACAATCAAATACCTAACAAGAATAGCATATAGTTGGTCAAAACTTTGATTGCAAGAGCAAAACACCAAAGATCTCTTCAAAAACCGTTGACACACAACAATCTTGAATAAAATATCTACGGTCTCGCAACGTAATTAAAAAAATTACATTTAAGGAAAGAACAAAATTTCAATAATCGAAGACTACAAACTAACAAAACCACTGAAAAAATTTCATCAAGGAATACAAACAAGTGATAATTACACAAAACCACTAAAAAATCTCATCAAGGAATTCAATGGCTGCCTTGTTGGAATGTTCTACCGCCAATTAAGTTTGGACCTACTTAATTACTTGGGATTTCGGCTTGGGAGAAACCCAAAACAGCCACGGTCTTGGATCCTCATAGTTGAGAAACACAAGAAACGTTTGGCAATTTGGCAAGTCAAATACATCTCTTTTGGAGGGCGCATAACTTTGATTATATCAGCATTGTCCTCTCTTTCGCTCTACTATATGTCGTTGTTTCGGACTCCAAAGACCATAAAGGCTCTTGAACAAATCGAGTGATCCTTCTTTTGGTCAAGAGGCTCTTCTAATCAGGGTCTGTAAAGATCATTGGGCAATAGTGGTTCAAAGGCGCTCATGCAGGTCTTGGTGTGTGTCAACTTTCTATGCCAAATTTTAGTCTACTAGCTAAATGGTGGTGGAGGTTCTCCGCTCAACTCTAGTTGTTGTGGAAGCGACTTTTGTGTATTAAGTACAATTGGGATGTAATGAATTGGTCCAATATGGAAGGGTTATGTTCGACTCGTGCCTCTCCGGTTGTAAAAGACATTGTTAATTTGCAAAACTAGCCGGGTTTTCTGGATATAGTGGGGTCAGGGGCATACAAATGGGTTGTCGGAAACGGATGAACTATTAAATTTTGCCTCAACATATGGGTTTCGGACTCGACATTGGCATAACAGTACCCATGTCTCTTTCTTCTATGCTCACATAAAAGCCAAACTTTGGCTTTTTTTCTCGGCAATGGTGGTACGTTGCGGACGGTTGGATCCGTGGCACCAACTCCTCCTGCAACCACTCGCCTACACAAGACCTAATCTGCTATTGTCTCTTCCGCAGACTCGAATAACTCATCCATTTGAGTTTAGAGGGCTACAATAGCCTCCTTAGTCGTGTTCTTCAAATGGGTGTACCTCTCAAGGACCCCATTAAGTGAAGTATTCACTCGATACATGATATATCGCTGGAAAGCTTCCAGCCTAGAATCCAGAAAGGTGTCTTTTTCCTCCAGCTCTTGCTCGCATGCATCAATCCTTTCCTTGAGCTATGCATCGCTCAACTCCATCCTTGCCAAGCGTTCTTCCAGTGTTGCATAACTTTCATGAGACTGGTCCCGTCCTCTTCTTCCTACTCCAGTGTTGCAGAGCTGCGAGTCTTGGACAGTTGCTTCAACCTCTTCCTCCCTTGGTAGTCTAACCTCACACCCTTCTCCCACACCTGTAGCTTTTGATGCCATTCTTGGTAATCCAAACAGCAACAACCTCAACTCTGATACCAATTGACACTGCCTGAACTCAACACAATCAAAACTGTGTGACACTTAGCTAACAAGTCTTGTGTTTGTAAGCCGAGTAAACCTCACACCTCAAGAAATGGCTAAGTATGGATAGCTTGGGAAGAAGGAAATGGATGGAAGAGTAAACTATCTCTTTATAGTGAAATATGATGGATGACACATCAACCTTTACAAAGGATATGCAACCCCTATTTATACTAGTGAGTTCTCCTACTTACTTGTAAAGAGTAATGATAGGTGTTACATTTACATGGCTTTACTAATAAAGGATGAACAAAATAATGACAGATCCTACTTAAAGAGGACAACTCATGCTTGCAAGTGGATGGAAAGATTGTTGTGAAAGCCTTGAAGCTTGGAAGCCACCTCATGCTTGGTCTTCCTTAGCAAGGAAGGAAAGTTGTGCTATGGACAGCTCGTGCTTGGCTGCCACCTCCTTCTTGCGAATGGAAAACCTCAAAAATGGATGCAAAAACACAAAAATTGGTACGGGTTATGACACTATGATCTTTTGTACTCTCTTATTCTCATGCTAGTTAGTATTTTTGCTTGTCCTAAACTAATATGGAGGTCGGGAGTCCTTCCAAAGCCTCAGAGCTTTGCTTAGGTTGCTGCCATGAACAACATACCGTGCCTTGAGTTTTTACAACGACGGGGTATGCTTGCTGCATCGGTTTCGACAACCTGTATCTTTTGTGACTATCACATGGAGGACAATGCTTATCTTTTAATACATTGTAGTTGGTTAGCGCATGCATGGTCTCGATTATTTATTTGGTGTTCAGTGGTTGTAGTCCCTTCCCAGACTTGGTTTGGCCTCTTTGTGCCTGGGTCGTTGATTCTCAGCGGCAATTCTAGGCAGAACAAGATCTAAGATGCCTATTATCTTGTGATGGTTTGGTCTTTATGCCTTGCTCGTAATGCTATGTTTTTTTTTGCGGGAAGTCGGCTCAAGTTGGGGACACATTTATATGCATTATTATGAGTTTCTATTTTTCTTTACTGCCATGCTTGTTTGGGGCTCTCTTCGTTCTATGAAGTTTTGATTGTTGGAGGAATTGCCCATTATCTTTTTTGGGTTGATTCGGTCCTTTATTTGTACTTTTTATTCCCGTTTTTGAGTTTTATATAAAGTAGGCACCTCTAAACTATAAGTCTCAACTTTAGAATACTTTGAAGTATGTAAAAGTCATTCCGTAAGTAAAATTTGATGGAATTTTACTATCTCTCATCATTTTCTATGCACATGACTTGAATATTTTTTGAAATGTCAACGCTACCTTTCTTCATAATTGGTTCAAAGAACAAGTTTGTCGAAAATTTCATAGGTTGCCGAAACGTTAAAATAAAATTCTTCCAAAAAGTTTATATTTTTCATTTGATTCTTCAAAGTTTTGTTGAAAAATTCATAATCTTCCATTCTTAAATTCATCAACAAAAACCCTATACTAAACAACATCAAAATAATAATTAAGAAAAATTCAAGATTAAGATATGAAACCCACATTCACCAAATACAATGAAATCTCTAGATATTTTTCATGGGTCAATGCCACAGCTTACCAAAATCATCAATTAAATACCCTTTATATCCACATTCACCAAATACAATGAAATATCTGGAAATTTTACATGGGCCAAAGCCACAACTTACCAAAATTATCATTTTTTATAGGCAAGCAGTACGTTTTATTTATCAAACCCGAAAGTCAAATAAAAGTACAAAGGAAAGTGCACCAATTTCGTACAAAGACCAGTGTTAGGATAAGCCACCCAAGATGCAAAAGTAAATCTAATAGTAAAACTACTATCGACACAAGAAATAAGCGAAAGAAAGAGACTCTTAATCTTTGTATCGGTGTCCTCCACACATAGGTAGTGGTCCTAAAAAATCAGCCAATTCCTAGCAAGCCAAATAAACCATGGAATGCCCTCTGAGCGGCCGATTGATGGAGAGAAACAAAATTGCAGAGACTTTCCCTCTATTGTTGCGCCAGAGCCCCTTGAATGTTCCACATACACATTCCGAGGGCTCCGCGCATGAAGAGTTGGGTCGGCTTCAAGTGAACGAAAGCAATTTATACAAGACGAATTGGATGTACGTGGTCTCGCGTCAATCCGTTCACAAATATCCCATAATGCATCGCCTGAAAGCAAAGAAAAGGGTATTGATTTGCTCTTAGAAGTAGGTGACAGATTCCCCTTGGCCAGAGCAGGATAACGTAGGATGGATCACTGGTCTCCTACCTCCGACCGTGAACTAGTGAGACGAACTCGTTTTTTCAATGACTTCACTATCTTCGCCGGCGACTTTGATCTAGTATGTTCAGAAGAGAAGTTTGCAGATGACTTCACTATATTCGCCGGCGGCTCTAATGTAGTATGTTCAGAAGAGAAATCTATAGCAGAGTCATGAAGTGGCCTAGACTTATCACTAACTGGATTGTCCTCATGGGCCTGAGTGTCCAACTGAGGTGGTCTTGGATTGATCATATCCATTGGCCCAGGCTGATATGGGTTCTTATCATTAGTCACAGAGTGGGATGGCTCTCGAACGATGTTGGCTGGAGCACGGGGTGAGGCTGGGGGCGATGGACTTGACTCGTCATCCATGCATAAATATTCTGAGAAAGTGGCAAAGCTAAACCCAGACAGTCTGAAATTGATATCGGGAAAAGAGTACATCCAACTTGTAGTTGAATATGATCCGAGATTGAGTCAAGGGTGGAGGTATGAAGGAGGATAATCATTTGATCCAAATTATGACCTGTAGCTAAACCCAGATGAACAAATAAGAACTCTCCAAAGGGTTTCACGATACTTTTAAAGGTGTTAACATGCCAAGCATGTAGCAGAATACCACGAATTGATAACCAGGAAAAATGCCCTCCCTTACGCTTGAGATGGTTCCAATCATGAAAGTGAATAAAACACTATGAAAGCCAAGACCAGGCTGAATCCTTCATGGCAAGAGCAAAACCACGGGTCCCCAAAGGATACACTACAATATCGAAAACCCCCTCGGATCGAAGAGTCTCATCCAAGAACGCAACTGAGATTAGAGCACGTGATATAACAAGGACACTCCATTTCAGTGCACCAAGCACGGATCGAGACGAGAAGCCTAAGCACTGCTTCCTAAAAGATAAAGATGGTAAAGATACAGATTGCGCCCGTGGCAATGGAGGAGGCCTAGATCTCGAAGAGTCTCAAAAACCTGCAAAATTACCAGTAAAGTGATTTGCAGGAGCGACCCCTCTGGCCAGGCGATGATTATCCTGTACTCAAGGATTGAGGTCCCATTGAGGAGTCGACGAACCCTAGCCGCCTCCGCTCCATCCGCAAAGTGGACAAACCCAAAGATCCTACCAGATATGTTAGGGCTTTTCATGACCTCGCAGGACATGATATCGGCATGACGGCGAACGATGTTCCTTAACCACTTGGGATTCAATGCCGGTGGCAGGTTGCGACGAATAAGGAAGAGGATGGTTGATGTGATCGCCGTTCACCATGGGAAGTAGAATTTGGGCTCCTCCTTGAAAATATATTAAGATGCATATTAGATGGTGAAGAAGAGGAATATTTAAAAGGTGGGTTTTGCGAATCTGGGTAAGAAAATGAGAGCGGGTTTGAGAACCAAAATCATCAATTAAATATCCTTTATGTCCATATCCACTAAATACAGATGAAATTCCATGACAACCACAAATACATATGAAACATTGAAACCCACATCCACCATAATAGCTAAATCAACTCAAAATGACAAACTATAAAAGTCGGGACATTGACCTCTCGCATCGATCTTGAGAGCTGATTTGGCATTGCCACCGAGCGAGTCGGGGTTGCTCCCCCCGAGAAGGCCTTAGGCTTCACAGAATAGGAGAAGCCAGAAGAAGAATGAAGTTTGGAATTTGAATTAAGAGAGAGAAGCTTGTGACTGTCCAGATTGATAGAGTTCTTATAAGTGAAACACAAAAGTAAAATGGTTGAATGATCTTTATTTTTGTTGTAGATGAAAAGTTGTGTGAATTGTTGTTGAGGAAATAGATATCGAACTTGATTTGATTTCTCCACATCCAACAAATGCAGATGAAACTCAAGAGGCCATGACAATCACAATTCCTCAACTGAAAGTTCTGCCAATGTCTTGAAACTTAAAACATGAATATGGAAATCAGAGAGTGAGAGAAAGCAAGAACCGGAGAAGATAGAGTGAGATTGGATAAAATGGATTGAGATTGGGAAAGAAGAAGATGAAAATGAGTTGCAGGAAAATGAGATGGAAATTGAGTGAAGGAGAAGAATAAAATAGGTTTGGAGAAGAAGATAAATTTAATGTTATGTAGTTAAATGGAGGGGCGAAAATTGTATTTTCATAAACTAACTCACGATTTCAAAGAAGGAAACACGTTTTGAAAGTATACGGTAGTGTTAATTTATAGCAGATTGTAAAAAGTAATTTGAACAAGAGATGATAGATAATATATTATAGTTTTATTGAATCAGATGCTAGCAATTTATACATAGCAATAAAACTGATAAGAGAAGATCATGGAGAATATTAAGGCATTAAAGCAACGAAAAGATAAGATACTAACAGAAAACAAACTCCTAAAAATCATAATATTGTTGACAATAACAGATTGTTGACTGCTTCAGATTCAGTTTTCAACACTCTTCCTTGGATCTGAAGCTGCATATGCCGAGTCTTTTCCTAAAGAAGTCAAATTGAGTTTTAGGAAGTGCCTTGGTTAGTATATCGGCATTCTGGTCTTCTATTTTGTAGTGAATCAGTTGCACTCCTCTTTCCTTTTGTGCTTCCATTAACAAATAAAGCTTTAGTTTGAAGTGTTTTGTCTTGCCATAAAATATGGGATTATTTGCAATCGCAATTGCAACCTGATTGTCCACAAACAGTGGTGTACTTTCTTTTTGTTCCATATGCCTATAGTTTTCTTATCCAAAGTTCTTGATTTGTAGCAGCAACAGCTACCACATATTCGTTGACTGGGCTATGACTTCTTGCTTCTTGGTGCACCATGAAAATATACCAGAACCAAAGCTACTGCAGTAACCAGATGTACTTTTCATGTCATCAACACACCCAACCCAATCACTATTAGAATATCTATGAAAGTTGCAATTTTCACATTTGCTGAACTTTATCCCATAATGAATTGTGCCTGTGATATACCTGATAATTATTTTTAGTGCTTGAAAATGAACTTTACTAGGACAATGCATGTACTTGGGCAATAGGCTTACTACTTGCAAGATATCTAGTCTGGTGGCAGTGTAATACATCAGGCAACCTATTAGGCTTTTATATAGTTCTTCATCAACCTTTTCAGCACCATCTTCTTTGCTAAACTTCTCTTTTTGATTCATGAGAGTTGTATTTGGCTTGCAATTCTCCATACTAAACTTCTTGAGAAGTTCCTTTGCATATTTTTTTTGGAAAATGAACACCTCATAACTCGCTTGTTGTTCCTCCATGCCAAGAAAAAATGACATTCCTCCAAGATCGGTCATTTCAAAAACATCTTGCATTTTTTTTTAAAATCTCAATTTGCTTTAGACTACTTCCTGTCACAAGAAGATCATCAACGTATAGAGACACAAAAACAATATCGTTATTAATCTTCTTGATATATAAAGTGAACTCGCTTAAGCTTTTTTCAAAGCCTAAATTTATTAAATGTGCATCGATTCTGCTGTACCAAGCCATTGGTGCTTGTTTTAAACCATACAAAGCCTTTTTCAGCAAATATACCTTCTCCTCCTAGCCTTGAACAACGAAACCATCAAGCTGCTTAACAAAGATCTCTTCTTCAAATAACCATTAAGAAAGGCTGATTTGTCATTCATTTGATGTATCAACCATCCCATTTGTGCATCTAGGCTCATTAACAATCTTATGGTGTCAAGTCTTGCAATCGGAGCAAAAGTTTTGGAGAAGTCCACCCCGAGTACTTGAGCATAACCTTTAACAACTAACCTGGCCTTGTGTTTGTTAATAGACCCATCAGATTTGATTTTGGTTCTGTAAATCCATTTGATTCCAATTATTTTTTTTGTGTGTGCAGGTCTGTCAACTAGCTCCCAAGTATGATTTTTATCAATTAACTTTAGCTCATCCTTCATTGCAATGATCTATTTTTCATCTAAAGTAGCTTCATTGTATGCTGCAGGCTCCATTACATTAATGTTGCACCTCTAATAAATGTCAGAGAGTGATCTGGTTCCTCTGACAGGTTCATCTTCAATATTATCACTCTCCTCTTGAACCTCATACATCTCTTCTTCTTTTCAGCTCCAATATTTCGATTCATCAAAATTAACATCTCTGCTAATTATGATCTTGTTTTCTTTTGGAATATAGATCATGTAGGCTTTTGAAAACTGAGTTGTAACCTATAAAGATGACCAACTGTGAATTTCTATCTAAGTTGTCCCTCTTTGCCTGAGGAATATAAGAGAAACATAGACATCCAAATATTCTTAAATTCAAGAGTTTGGGTTTGTAACCATACCATGCTTCAAATGGAGTTAGTTTTTTTACCCAAAGTCTTTATTGGTAGTATGTTCAATAAAAATACTGTTGTATTTGTGGCTTTAGCCCAAAACTTCTTTGGCATCTCTTTTTCATGAAGTAGACATCTGGACATCTGCATGAGTATTCTATTTTTTCTTTCCACAACTCTATTTTGCTGAGGAGTGTAAAGGTTGTGAGCTGGTGCTCAATGTCTGCATCTTCACAAAAAATCTGAAACTTATTTGAAGTGTATTCAGTTCCATTATCAAACCTGATCACCTGAATTTTCTCACCACTTTGTGTTTCAATCCAAGCTTTAAACTTCCAAAAAATATCAG
>JAYMTA010003564.1:0-14015 GCA_036897625.1 Pelargonium cotyledonis | reverse complement strand
TGTGCATAAGTGATAAGAGTAATATGAGAAAAATAATAATATAATAATATAAAAATAAAAACAAGACACTCATTTTAAGACAAAAAATTAAACAAACAAGATACTTATGCTAGGATGGAAGGAGTATGCACTAAAGAGTAAACCATTTGTTGAAGGAACCACTCGTTAGATTACAAATCAAACTTCTTAAATTATGATTAATGTGTCTCTTCAACTCAAGTAAAAGTACTAAATTATAAATTTTTCCTTTTTATCCACCAGTTCTAGGGAAATTGTCCTAAGTTCTGCTTAATCCAAGAGAGGTTTAAGGGTTTTGGATTCGAGTTCTTAGAACCTACGTAAGGGTATCACACAATTAACATGTATTTTCAATACGCGTCTAGAGAACTGCTTCCTGTGTGAGAGTAATAATCTCAATTAAGGAAATCAAACAACACCGAATATGAAGAGACTGAAGAGACTGTGGTAGTTGAGTTAACTTTTGATCCAAACTACAAGCTTTGTCTCCAAAGGCCTGAGCCTCCAACTCAATCCCCAAAATCCATATTTAGAACATTTTCGAGCTGACTAACTTAGCCTGTGGACAAATCGACAATATACTCTAATGTGCTGAACTTGACCGAGTCAAAGGAGAGCATTAAAAATGATCCACAAAGCCAACAAATATGCACATAAAATAATCACGCTTGCAGGGTTTAGCTTTTAACAATTGCCTTAAAATATTCCATAATCAACTTACTACAGGACAGTGTCTGGCTCTTTTGAGAGTTCATGCAACATTTTTGGGGACCAAGGAGAAAGGAAACACCAACCGATTCTTAAGAAAATGGCATGCCTCCTTAAATTATACAGAAGATGACAAGCTACACAGCTACAGCCAATATATATTTATACAAGCCTAAATTTTGTTTTTTGCTGAACACAACCCCAAACATTGCTGTTTTTTTTAACAGAGAATGATCCCAACAGCAGGACAAGCCAAATCCCTTAAAGAAACTTAGATACTCAGGCCGGCCTGTACTCGAAATCCAAATTGCATCCCATGTTGCAATTGATGTTTAACTTTGGGTCTTCTTCTCATATAATGATCCCAAGAAGCCTTACTGTGTGATGGCGATTGGTAACCTACTTCTAGAGTTACTTACAAGCTATTCCATACAAATGTGGGTTTATAATTGAGGCCCTAGACAAGAATGCCTTATTAAGCTCTGTGCTTGAAAACCCAGCTTCAGATATATACTTCTCTGTTTCCCTGGTGAGATGACACCCATCAGCAACAGTTTGTTGCAAAGGATCAAGAACACTTTGTACGAATCTAAGAATTGTTCCATCTGCATCATCATAACAGCAAGACAATGTATTAAGTTCCAAAATCAGTCAATCACAAAGATTGTTGTTGCAGCAAATGCAATAAAAAAAGGACCAAAGCTCAATACCTTTTGCAGCCACATGTTCGACAAATAGGTACAGCCCACCAGGTTTCAAAACTCTCTTCACCTCTGATGTATTGGCAATATTTACGCATTAGCTGGTCAAACTTTGTTACTTCAATATCCCTAACAAACTATTGTGCACTCACTGAAGACGGTTTTGGTTTTACATTTAACAGTGAAACCAAGGGGAATAACTTAGTTACACTCTGAGTTGATCTACTTTATAAGTTCACATGCAGTTACGTTTAAAATTCGTTTGAGAGAAGAGGTATTAAACTTTTTCAAGAGAAGTTCAACTTACTAGAAATCCATCTCAAGAGTTAAAAGGATTAGAGTTGAACTTACAGCAGGAAAAATTATCAAATGCTTGATAAAATGGGGAATTGTACTATTGGCAAAATGCTCTCAAATCACAAAATAGTACCTAGAAGTTCAATTACCTTTCAGTGTCATATCAACATCTTGAACAGAACATAGCACCAGTGTTCCAACAACTGCATCAACAGAAGCATCACCTAATGGTATGGATTCCCCAACCTGATAAAACCAAATTGTTCAATATGGAGAGAAAAACAACTTTCGAGTTTCATGGTAAACAAGCAATTACTATACATAACTAAAATGGGAATCAGTTCCAATGGAATAGCTGGGAAGTCTCAAATACACTTCCAATCATTCCATTAGTTTCATCATGTTGAAAGTATAAGTGTGGCAAACATTTGTTTACATTTCATATTTATTTTTGTACGTGTTTGTAAAGCACACTACCAAATAACCTCTACTTCCTTCCAGTGTAAAGAGAAATTTTCTAGTATTTTAGCATTACAAGATAACAACATTGCACAAAACTAACGCCCTTCTCATGGTCAAGGGGAAGTGGGGAACCATCAAGGTCTGATAATCTGTTTAATGTCCAATTCAACTAACAGCATAGTTTTGAAGCATAAAACACAAACATATAGAGTTGAGTCCTAACTAGTGCAACACAGACGATGAAAAGATTCACATACATACCCCTTGGAAAAATTGAAAATTGGTAGGAGGAAGGCCTGCAGCCAATGCAGCAGCCCTGGCATATCTCTCCATCTTTCTGTTTGGATCAACACCAAACACAGTTACATCAGCTTCACCAGCTGAATAGTATCTGAGATTAGGGCCTGTACCAATGCCAAGCTCCAACACTCTCTGTGCCTTTCCCCTTAAATTGCTAAAGAGTTGTGTCTTGTAACCTGCAATCTTATCTTACCAATCCAATCACAGTTTCTTCAATTAGCAAATTAAAACAAAATCAAGAAAACGGGGAATTGGGATGGCTCAAGAACCTCAGCTTCATAAGGTTTCATGGTGGAATCCATAGCAGACGCATACAACTCCTCGTACCAATCAGGCCGAGGAGGGTGGACTCTGTTCAACATATCCTAGAGGATCAGAGTGTCAGTGCCAGAAAAGGAAGAGATTGCAGGTAGAGGAAGAGGAGTTTATTACCGTTGGGTCACGATGGTCTAAACCAGAAGCTCGCGAGCAGGGAACGGGAAGTAAAGTTGAGGCCGCCGCCACCGCTGATTGGATGAGATGGCGTCGTCCGCAGGAGCAAGAGCTGAAACCGGCAGTCGCGGGGCACGGCGGAGACTCGGATTCGACGCGGGCTTTATTGGGTTTGTGAGTGGTTGCGATACCTGAGATGGGTTTGGTCCGAATCGAAGAAACTGTTTTGTTGTGGGAGGGGAAGACGGAGACAAGAGAACCAGACCATGTACGGAGGACCGGGAACCCCATTGCTGAGTCTGCTCACAAGCCAGAATGTGTTGGAGCTGACCAAAGGTCGAATTTTTATTTTTTAAAATGAAAATATAAATATAACAGAGTGAGAGACGTGGTGCGTGCGGTGCGGTGCGTGATGGATGGTTCGAACCCTAAACAAATCCAATTCCAAGGCGGTAGCTTTGCTTTAGCGGTAGATACTTAGATTTTAGGCAGAGAGACGATTCGTATTTTACTTTTCCCTAAACCCCTTAATATCTCCAAACCCAGCAACGAGGAGTCTCTCGTTCTCTCCATTTACCTTGCCAATACTTCTTCGCATTCGCCGGTAAATTCTGTTGAGATCTGTCTTCCATCTTCAATTCCAATTTTTTTTTTTTTTTGGCTTTTGATTTCTCTTCTGTTCAATCTCAGGAGCTCTCCTCTTGTCTGCTTGTTTCTACTCCCAAATTACTGTAGTTCATCTTTCTCTAAATTGCGTCCTTGTTTTGCTTTCTGCATCTTCATTTTCATGACCTGTTCTTGTCTATGACTTGTGTGTGTGAATTTAGCTTTTTGGATGGAGCATTTCCTTCTTAGTTTCATTGTATGTGACTTCTTGCTTATCAAAAATATTGTATGTGACTTCTTGAACTAGTATGCATAAGCTTATTTCCTCACAAAATGCATCAGTTCTAAAAACAAGTTGTGCGTAGTGATATTGGATGGTTGCTGTGTTTGCCATCTACCAATTAGGATCTAGTCATTTGTGTGTTTAGCTTCATGATGGCAAAAGCTGGTGAGGGGTAGTAGTACTTTGTGTTATGTCTTTTTCAGGCTCTTTGTGGTGGTTAGCTTGGAGGTCAGCTGTTGGCTTTGTACCATTTAATTGTTCAGCTCATATTATTTACACTTGGCTAGGCAGGGTATTTAATGTTCTCAGTATCCATGTGCATTTGGTGCCTAAACTGGACATCAAGTTTGCTTCAGGAATGTCTTTGTTTTCTATATTAGTCTATTGCCTTGGACAGACCTGTTTGGAGATTTTGGGTCCTATTCATACTTTGCAGTATTATTGATTTCACACATTCAGTATTTACTGAGTTGGGCTAATATATTTCTAGTCTCTTTCGTTCCTCTGCATCTGCATTTGATGCTACGGTTAATGCTAATGAATATGATAAATGGCATTGTAATTTTCTTTTTGCCCTAAACGAAAGCATAATCAAGATGTAATTTTTTTTTCTCCCTTAAAACCCTTGGACCCTTGCTAGTATTAGAATATGTACATGTTTAGCTGATGTTTGGGCAAGCTTTTGAACATAATGGTATAGATGTATGGATTCTTACTTTGTTTGTGGACGCAGCTATCAGTCGTTTCAGTTCTCAAATACGGAATAGGGGATAACCTCCATATCTGTAATGGCTGGGCACAGAAATGACTATGGCAAGAGATTTCATTCACAATCTGATTATTCTACTTCTGCTAACGAGGGAAGTAAGAGGAGGAACCCTAGTGAGAATGATGAGAAGCAAGGAATCAGCTCAGAAGATACTGTGTACCGTTACTTGTGCCCTGTCAGAAAGATAGGGAGTATTATAGGAAAGGGCGGTGATATTGTGAAACAATTAAGGTCAGAGAGTAAATCAAACATTAGGATCAGCGAGACCATACCAGGCTGTGAGGAGCGTGTTGTCACTATTTACAGTACAAGTGAGGAAACTAATCCCTTCAGAGATACCGGAGATTTTGTTTCACCTGCACAAGATGCTCTCTTCATGGTTTATGACAGGATTATAGCTGATGAGGTACCTGAAGAGGATGAATTTGAAGAGATCCATCAAATTACTGTTCGGATGCTTGTGCCTTCAGACCAGATTGGATGTATAATTGGGAAAGGTGGACAAGTAATACAGAATATACGTAGTGAAACTCGTGCTCAGATTCGCATTTTAAGAGATGAGCATCTGCCACCCTGTGCTTTGAGTTCGGATGAACTCCTCCAGGTAACAAATTTCTGAAGTAATGAATCCTTTTTTTTTTATTTTCATTCCTTTTTTAAAAATTTATTCTGCAGACTTTCTTTTTTTTTTTTCATGTATCATGCTTTCCAAAGTATATATATTATATAGAATCTAACATGTGTTTCATTAGTATTTCATGACAGAATCTATAGGGTCAGGACTCAGAGTCCACATCTTCCTAAATACATTTTCATTTTCCTTCCTATTTGAAGCTACTCTTCCCTCATTTAGCAATTTCCCATTGCTTGCTATGCTTTTTAGTTGCAATAAATGCACTTGCCTTATCTTCTGGTGCTAAAGAGTGGATATTCATAGGGTTTGTCTGTGTTTGCAATAGTATACTGTTGTAATAAAATTTCCATTTATGTAATTGAGATTTATGTAGATCATCAAATGGAAAACGCCGAGCCATTTGGTTTAAATAAAATAACTCTAATAGGAGCCATTTCTTAACCAGTCTTTGGAATTTCGCTTTTTTTTTCTTCTTGGATTTTATTTTTTTGGGGTGCTCTATATGGCATTTTTCTGCCGTTCTGCTCTTCAAGGTAGCTCTGACAAACAATGTTATGAGAACTAAGTTGTTTTTTGTTGTTGTTAAACAAACTGTTTTTGGATTGTTCAGAGTATCGGCTGTATGGTTTCCTTGAAAGTGCAGTCAGCTATTGTGTTCGTTTTCAGAACATCTCATTAGTATCATGGCATTGCAAGATCACTTGAGAGAAACTTAATTCTTGGAATTAACTACTTTTCTTTGTGGATTAGATAATTGGGGAGCCTGCAGTTGTGAGAAAGGCTCTTTTACAAGTGGCATCTCGCCTTCATGAAAATCCATCTCGGTCCCAACCCCAGCTTTTGTCCTCGTCAAATATGTATCAGTCTAGTGGTATGTTCATGGATCCAAATGTTGGTGCCCCTCATATGGGTAGTTATGGGGATTATCGGGATGAAGCTTCTGCAAAGGAATTTTCTCTTCGACTAATTTGTCTGACTGGCAATATTGGAGGGGTAATTGGCAAGGGTGGTGTCATCATCAAACAAATTAGGCAAGAATCTGGGGCGTCCATTAAAGTTGATAGCTCTAGTGCTGAAGGAGATGATTGTATCATCTTCATATCAGCAAGAGAGGTGAGCATATGATTGTTAAACCTTAGTTTCCTATTGGTTATGAAAAACCAATGCATTCATAATGTTGTCTTATTTTTTGTGATTTGCTTCTTTCAGTTCTATGAAGACCCATCCCCTACTGCAAATGCAGCACTTCTCTTACAGCCACGCTGCAGCGAGAAAGCTGAAAGGGAATCAGGAGATTCTGTAATTACTACCCGTCTACTCGTGCCAAGCTCCCGCATTGGGTGCCTTATTGGTAAAGGTGGAGCTATAATTTCTGAGATGAGGAACACTACTAGGGCAACCATCCGCATCCTTCCGAAAGAGAACCTTCCCAAAGTTGCATCTGAAGATGAGGAGCTAGTGCAGGTAAATGAATCATATTATTTTTTCTGTGTGGTGTGTTACTTCTTTTTATTCTTTGTCTTGCCTGTGATATTTATCTAACCTTTGTTAGAAAACAAAAACTAATTCCTCTGATGCTGATCAGATTACTGGAGGCATTGATGTTGCTAGCAATGCCCTCTTGCACATAGTTTTAAGGTTAAAAGCCAACCTATTTGAGAGGGAGGGAGGAATGGCTGCATATCCACCAGCTGTTCCCTATATTCCCATGTCAGATGGTTCAAAATATGGGAGCCGAGATAACCATTCACGTGGACGTGGGTATTCTTCGTCCTCTGGTGTATATAGTCCAGGTGAACTGCCACCAGGTGACAGTCATGGAAGCTTTGGTGGTTCACTTGTAAGTGTTCAGCTATTTTTGTAGTTTCCATATATGCAGAAACTATCAAATATCTGATGAATTTAATGAAATTTGTTGGTCTATAAGTTTATTGTCGTGTATTCATGCCATATTTACTCCGATGTACTGTTATTGTGCAGAGCGGTAGCAGAAGTGGTTATGGAGCATACGGTGGCCACCCATCCGGTCGTTCGGGCAGTGTGGGGTAGGGTTTATATCTGATTTTAGATTGTTGAACTTTTTTAATACTATGTATTTTATTTTAGAAATTCGATATTTGATTTGTTTAGTCGCTAAAGATTGTGTATATAATGGAAATGTCCTCTAAATGCCTGTTGTGTTATGTATGGCTGATTGTCGGCCTCTTTTTGCAGGTTGTACGGTCAGGCCCCCTTATCCCATGGGAAACATCATGGATATTAGTACGGCCTCAGCCTGCGGGTAGATTATTTCTTCCTCATCAGTTTCATCAATTTACTTTAGTTAGTTCTTTTGATTTATTTTAGAAAATGATGGAGAATGTCACATGGCAGCATGCTAACCTAGCGAGCCATCCTATGTTTAGAATTCTGACGTACCTTTCTCACCACTGTTGCCTTTCACTTCCCAACAAAACATCTGTGATCTACAAAGCCTGAAGCCAGTCCCTTGCCCTCAATTATATATGTCCTATGCACACCGGTAATCAGCAAACTCTTATTGTTTGCTCCCATGTTCAATGTGGTCAAAATGACCCGTGTCGTAGAAACTTTGCGATACGGTCGGAAGGCCATGGCGATTTTCTGTATGGACATTCTGTCAGAGAAATGCGGTATCTGGTTCTTTTGGACTTGTAAGTTTGTCGGTCGATGTAGTATGTAGAGCTCTGGGAAGTTTGTAGGGTACTCGGTACTTTCAATGCAAGTGCACCGTATTGTAACTTTGGGCAAAATTTACCCAATACGTGGTTTTGGTTTCTGATACTTAATGCATACATACGACTTGGTTATTTTTATTGTCATCTATCCGTTTTATTGTTTTCTGTTCCTTCTGAAAAGCATATTAAATTCAGTTATTAGTGATCCTACATGGGTATGGGTTGTGATCTGCCATAGCCGTTGAAGAATGGTCTGATACTGCAAATTGGTCTGAAGTGAGGCAGGTGTGTTGGCTATGTTCAGATGCCTATTTTATGACCATGAAAGCAATTAGGTAGCTATATAATGATGTTTTTATCATTTTGAGTCAGCATAATGATAGATTAGTTCTCTACCTTGCATCCTTCATGCTCGAGTCTTTATTGTGTGGTTGGTTCTGGTTGTGCTTGTTTCATATGTAAACTATATGACTATATAGAGAGCTGAAATATTTTATTTGTTCTTGGGCTTCATAGGTCAGCAGTTCACTACCTTTGAACTGTATTTTTCAAAGGAAACTTGATTCACATTCTTCTAGAAGTTATTATTCCCCTCACTGTTGTAAATATTTATTGTATGGATATTCATTTCCTTGCCTATTAAGCATTAAATAATGGCTGTAAGATCAAAGCTACCGGAGAAAGATCAAATCCTAGCCGTCTATGTATGCTTAGTGCTTAAGGTCTCTTTCCCTATAAATAGAACCTTTGTAATCCATGTTGAAGGGATAGATGAGAAATGAATGAAAGCTCTCTACATATATATTTGTTAGTATTACATTACTATCAAGATATATTGTAAGTTTCTCTTGAAGTTTATAATTTTGTGAGATTAAAGTGAAATTTGAATTTTTATATTCAACCAAGCATGTGCAAATTTCAGGTAATTATTTACGGATTACTCTTTCCCTTTCTATGCAATTTTAGTTGTTTGTACAATTGCAATAATTTATACGCATAAAATTTATCTTATATGAGAACAATTAATTGTTGTTATAATTTGTGCAAATACAATTAAACGATTTTTCATCAACATTATTAAAAAACCATAATTTGTCAATTCAAGAAATTTTGAATTCTTATGTTATTTTTCCTTTCCTCTTTTAGTTATTTTTCATGTCTTGAAAATGTTTTGTGAAATACAGTGAGTTATTATCATATCATCTCGTAGATAAAAAAAATAATGAGTTTTTATTTTTATGAAAAATCATGAATTACGTCTGACCGATTTTGCTATTTTCTCTAAAGTGAATGTTGTAGCATATAAAAATTATGGTTGTGGCCGTGGACGTGAATGTGGTCATGAATATAATAATGGTCATGGCCGAGGTTGACATCAGGATGGTCATATTCAAAAAGTTCAAAAAGCAACTCATGAAAAGGAAAAAGGCTCCATGGGTTCCCAAAAGGACAAACAATTCATGTTACCGATGTGGTATTAAAGGGCAACGGAGATGAAATTGTCGCATATCCAAACTTCTACGCACATTGATGGCTTCTTTGGCAACATAGATAACGATGTTACTTTTTGAACTTTTTGAATATGACCATCCTAACTTCAAAAATAACATGTGCCTTGGCCACAACCGTTATTATATCATGACGACGTCCACAATCACGATCGCTACCATAATTTTTATATGCTACAACATTGCTTCAATTAATGGAGCATAACCGGTCGACGTAATTCATTATTTTTAATCAAAAGCTCATTATTTTTGTTTAACTACAAGAAGATATGATAATAACTTATTGTATTTTACAAATCATTTATCTCGATATTGTTGTTGCTGGATTAGATTTGACTCATTTGAAGCACAAAAGGTGGAATATGTTTTTTTTTTAACATATTTGCATCGGTGATATTTTATCCGCAAAGATTGTGAAGTAATTCTAAACAATTCAGGACTATTCTTCTTCAAAAAAAAAGAAAAAAAAAACAATTCAGGACTATATTTATTCAAACATAAAATCTTACAGCCTAAGCACATACAATCATACTGAGTTTTTGGTAGAATAATGGTCATAACGTTGTTTAAGATTTTTATTTTTTATTTTTTATAAATAAGATGATCTTTTAACTGTGAGATTCTCACTTTTGATCACGATGACGGGTGAAAATCAAAGTTTTTGTTTTATCTTGAGTTGTTGCATTATTTCCTTCTTTTGCCACACTTTCTGAAAGTTGCACAAAAAAAGTCAAGTTTCTCACCATTGAAGCTTGGTTGAAGCTGTCAGTCTACAAAATATGTGAAAGAGGCCCGTTCTATGCCATACGCATCTCTCTTTCATTTTGCAACAAGCCAATCCTCAATCAAACATACTTTTTCAATCAAGGCAAGACAGGAACATGAGCACATATAATATGACATGTCTCAAATGTCACAAAATTCATTACATATGCTTATTCATGTAAGCATCTCACAAGAGGTCCAACTGTCAACTTCTTGCTTGAAGAAAACAAGCTGTTTGATCACAATTAAGTAATGCTACTGATGGCGGCTATGATCTTCTGAAGTATCATTACTGTTTCCATCATCTGGTGCGCTTTGTTGATTCTCGCAAGGACTGTGATCCCTGCTCTGATCCTCGGAAGGACTGTGATCATGTCCATCATCATCTGCCAAAATTGGGAGGAAGCTTAAATTGGTGTTTGCGAAAAAGAAAAGAATAAATTCAAGTTTGGTGCTGCTGTGTATATGATTGCCAATTGTATGTACCTTCGTCATCAATAGGAGCATATGCTGAGCGCCTTGATCGCACTTGCTGGTGTGGTGTGGGCTGGCATTTGAAGATAAAGGGGAGAAGAAACAAGGACAGCAAAAGAGGCAAAGTTAGTTTCAAAATTAGCATATATACACACTATGCATGCACTTATTGACAATTAAAGAATTGAGTGTAAATTTCCTCGTGCATAGAATAGGAGGCATCTCAATCCATCTCACACGGTCTCTGAAAACAAATCGTGACTTGTGATAGTTCCCCTAAAGTTAACTCTGGGCTGGCTACTTCTTTGTCCAACTCCATAATAGACTTAGTGGCTCACAATGATCTGCTCTTGGAGCAGAATCTGGATAAGGACCTGGCTTGTTTATAGTCCAGGTTCAATAATCAAGCAGGAAACATGATTAAAATATGCCAGATTATCTTCCCCCAAATATATATAAATGTAAAATTTCTCATATTCCATAATTTTTGAATATCTGATTTTTAGACTTGGAAATAATTAGTTATGTATACAACATGAAGAAGAAAAAATAGGGTGATATACAAGAACATCATACCTGTAATTTTGGGCGGAGGGCTTCAAGTGGTCCTTTCGGTTTTTGTGCTCCTTGCTATTCAACAAGTTATAATAAGAGGTAGGTTAAGACATCAAGAATTAACTCAAGGTCAACCTTTAATGCAGATTGTGATGGGGTATTTTAAGTTCCGAACATAGACCAATTTCTAAAAACTTACTTTTCCCAATGCCCAGTCAGCAGAGTCGAAATAGGCACGTTCATGGTCCTAGTAGAAAATGTGGGTTGTTAGTCTGAACTTCGTAAGATGGTAAACAAGACTGCATTAAAGAGAAGAGTGTTATGACCTTGGAAATAAGTGGAGGCTTCTTTGGTATTATTCCTCCATACTTCTTCTTGATAGTTGCCTCCTGGAAAAGAGATTTTATTTTTATAAATGACTACATTAGTGAAAGCCATATAAGTTCTAACAATTATGATGACCATAAGAAGATGTAGACGGAAGTCATTCTACTGATACATCTAGAAGAGCAATGGAGGAGTGCAGTTTTCATGCTTCAGAAACTCAGATGTTTAATCTCACATTTCAGTCTCTATCAAATGGATTCGAACACATACCTCTTGCTGGGTTGAAGGCATAGGATTTTCACTATTTTCAACAGTATCTTTTGGGTCTTCCATGGAGATGTCACCCTCACCTTGAAGATTATCAGAAGGCTCCTGCTTCTTCACATCTTCAATGGTAGCACCTGACATTTTATGCGTTTTGCTCAGATAACAGCTGCAATAAGAAAAACTACTAATATCAGTTACAACTCTCTGCATATCCAAAAATAGGGATATATCTTTCCATTTCGAGATTACATGCAGTCCTCTCATTCATCTTTCATCCTCATACCCATTACACTTGTGTTACAAACTTTGGTTCTGAGTTCTGACAACATAGCTTTTTGGTTGTTAAGAATGATTGTCTTTATTATTCGGTAAATACATTTTCCATATGAATTGACTGATATACTATGATTTTTAACTCCAACTTGATGTCCAATATATCCTTCTAGTCTAAACTCACCCTCAACTCCCAATTTGGTTGGACGAAATAACTGAAGAAACTGAAAGGGGTAGGAAGGACTGATTCCCCATAATGTGTGTGGTCAACAATGGCAGAATGGAGACATGGAACGCCATGAACCATTGGAAAAGATTTTATTGAAAAATTAGAAACCACCCTTGAAAGTCTTATTTTCCCTCTCATTTCTACCTATTTCGGAAAAGCCATTCTGGCTTCAAAGGGAATGAAGGACTTTTAATAAAAGATGATTGTTCCGCACTATCAATCACCAGTGTCAATCCCCCAAGCCAAAGAGAAATATTATTGTCTATACCTCACCACCAACCAACATTGTCAATCCTGATGTTTGTTCAGGGAACTAAGTGCATGTGATCTTTCAATATATCTTCTTGCACTGAATCTCAATTGTTTTTCACTCCCTCCTTAATATAGCAAACTCAACTCCTATATAAAATATTAAAACTACACATTGTTTGAAGCTTTTTCTGTCATAATCATCAGCCTATTTGTAGCAATATGTTTCCTACGTGACTGTTGATGGCATTGAATGGCCTTCTTAATGCCTATGCTCCATCTTTTGCACCAAGCAGTATAAACTATATAGTTGATCATGAATAAAAGTTGCTGAACCGGCTCAAATTTTACTTATACTATCAAATCCAGAAGTTCAATGACCGGCATTAACCATTCCAGGCCAAATTTCATTAACCACATCAAATGCAACTATTGCAGCAAGACAAGCAATGCTTCTGTAGTTACTCTGTATAGAAGGTTTAGAATTCCCGAAATTACACCCAGAAACACAATTCATGCTTAGATAGTGGTATGGCAAAAAAAATCAATAACCATCATACTCCATACTACAGATTCAGCTCTTCCAAGTATTCTTTAGATAAAAGAGACACAATGCTAGTAAAATTAAAATAGGTGCAACTAAAATCAAAACCACACATGTACCATTCATATGATCCAAACATGAAAATAAGTGAAAACAATACCATACATAATATAACTACAAACACAAAATGGCCCATATAGAAATTGCAATCACTCAGGCCAGAATCAGAATTACACCATATTTACTTATTACTATCGCATAGCATTGCTCTAGACTCACATTTTCACAGATCACTCAAAACAGCAAACCAAGCACGATCCACATAAGATAATTTGATATTTAGCAATTTACAATTACTTTACATTGTTGCAGAACATAAAATTGTTAGATTCGAATCAAATTGATGAATGAAATATAAACATATGAAAGGCTGTTGAGAACAAAACGAAGGTTGAGGTGGTTGGGATCGGACCTGAATGTTGATGAGCAGAATTGGGAGATCGGTTGGAGATGGAGTCTTCTTCCTTACCAGAATTCACCGCCTTCTCTCACACTCAATTCTCTAAATGAAAGCGTTACAGTACAGTACAGCCGTCAACTATACGCACAGCACATTCTCTCTGATAATGGGCCATTCGGCCCAACTTTTGAGCATGGGGCGAATTTGATTATATATATTTGGGCCTCTGGCACAATACTCATCATGAATTTAACCAAAAAAATAATCAACAATTTAACTAATGTATAGAGTAAAATGTGTATTAATTACATCAATTAAACTAATAAGGTGAAGACACCTAATTATCTCAAAATGAATTAAAGTAGTTCATTTAGAACAATAACCTTAGCCGCCTCTCTCTCCTAGGCTATAGTTGAGGTTTTGATTCAAGCAGCCTCCGGCGGGCAAGCCGCCGGAGG
>JAYMTA010003563.1:0-14016 GCA_036897625.1 Pelargonium cotyledonis | reverse complement strand
ACAAAATGCACAATAATATCTCTATGTTTTGGCAGGGAGGAAGTAATTATGTTTGAATTGGCGGGTCTGCCTGCGTAGGCTTTGGTGGGAAAGTTTTGACGGAGTGAGGAAGATTGCATGAGAACATAGTGGGTGCGACCGTGGAGGAGTGCAACTATGTGAGTCCACGCGGAAACAAGCTTGGAGCCTGGAGGGCGACTTTTGATGGGCCCTACTAGCCCAAAACCTCCGATAGAAGCTTTTGTCTAATAGTGGGAATATACGCCTTTGGTACAAAAAAAGAAAAAAAAGAATTATACAGAGAAGTTTCAACCGACACCTTAGCAGTAATTGTCATGTCACATTATATGCCTTTGTCTCTTTTTCAACCTTGAACATACCATTTTTTATTTTCTAGTTCAACCAACTTGCAATCAATAGGTTTCAACCGACACCTCGACAATGATTGTCACATCATCACTACCACATCATATGGTTTCACCACCTTAACATTTTTTTTAGGTTTCACACAAGAGATTTCAGCCTCGCTTCTTCACTGACTTTTTCACTCATTTTCGCCCTCCGTCGTCATCGTTGCTGCTGCTATTGGTGTTGGTGGTGTTGGCGTCTTCTTCGTGATCGTCGCTTCAGATATGTGTGTGAAGATTAGTTGAGCCAATATTCAGTATTCTAAATGTCTAATATAGGTATAAAACAAACAGTAGAATGTGTTACAAATTATATATCATCAGATGGTAGATAATGTTAATTTTGATTACTAAATCAAATAGAAATATTAGACAATTCAAGAGATAAATAACTTACAATCATGAAAAAAAAAATCATTTCATGACAAGTCATTTCTCCAAGACATATTTACATGTAAGCATACTTTCTTTGAATGATTTCTTGTGGGTTTGCTTCTGAATGTTTACATCAACGTAGAACTTGTGGTAGATCGAGATGCCTTTAACTTTTAAGCAATTTTCAAGTTTGTTTGTCGTGTGGTCTAGGGGATGAAGTTTGTGGAGTTGATTGTAACATAGGGTGTATATTGTTTGCACTATAAAATGTAGGGGTATAGTGTAAAAACGAGACATGATTGAAGGTTTTAATAGAGTTTATTACATAAACATCTTATGGAGTTCATTTAAACATTGGTTTTTGTTTGTTTATCTGGGAAATGTGAGGGTAGAGCTAGACCTGGCCATGCAGGCCGCGGATCGGGTTTGGCCCAAGCCCTTGCAGACCGCGGGTCTAAATGGATCGGGTCAAAATATCTTGTATTTTCATTGGGCCTAAATAGGCTGGGCCAGAAAAAGGCCAACAAATGTGTGCCACCCGCTAATCTTTGTTTGTATTACAGGCTAAATTTCAAAGAAACATTTGAGGGACAAAAAAAAAGCATAAAACTAAGGTGTATAACAGTAAGGCTGCTGGTTAGATCTCCTGCCAATAAAGAATGTTGTTACATTATTTTTTAATCATATTTTTTGTTTGAATTTTTTACTTCGAATTTTAGTATAACATGTGCTAATTTGGAATGATTTATCCAGTTTGATTAATATTTATTTACGATAATATATTCGATTCAAAAATTGATCAGATCCTAGTTGTTAGCTTCGCTCGCAAGTCCTAAATAATTAGGCTTAATTTGGCTCTATAACACCGTAATTTTGAATTAATAAAACAATATTGTACAAAACATAATAAAAACAAACAAAAAAAAAACTTCTTTGGAAATTTCGTAAGGACCTGGGATTGCAATTTAGGGGTCTCAAAGACGTTGTCACTGACCAGCTTCGAGAAATCGAAGTCGCCAGCCACAAGCATTAGGTTCGCTTTTGGAGGTCACATCCATATTCGTTGATGCTTTGCTTTTGATAACTCTGGCAATTTCGATTGTTGGCGTTGTAATCTTTGTTTTTGGGGGTAGTTGTTTGTTCTTTGTACTGTTATTCTCTTGTTTATACGAGTTTATTAATAATAGTACCAATTGCTTATCGAAGAAAATTATTGACGATAAACTTGGGATTTATTATTTTTATCTAATACATAAAGTTGAAATTCGATTATTGAGAATTATATTTAAACATACATGTATTTGAATTCAAACATGACTTATCAATGTTTTTGTTTCAAAAAAATTGTTTTGAAGAACTAAACCGCCCTTGGGTCCAATCGCTTAACTTGTGAGCCAAAAAATAACCAACACATAAGTGGGTAAAAAATTTAGGGACCAAATTAGGTGATAACATAAAAGTTTAAGGACTATTTTGAGTTAAAAAAATTTTAGTGACTAAATTGAATCAAAGCCTGATATTCATGGACCAAATGAGGTCTTTTGCCTAGTTATAACTTGTAACCTAGGTACATGATGATGCTTGAAATGAAAACAGTAATTAATATCAGTTGACTCTACCCAATAAATTACAAGTTTAAAAGCAAATGAATAGACGACACGTGGCGCCCGAGTGCTATGTCACCGAGATCATCAACTATGGAGCTCTACCTAAAATCACAACTTGGCCAGCCTTGCCTAGTCCCATCAACCACAAACGTTCCTCGAACCCAAGTCCACAAGGTCAAAGAACGTTCAAGCCCCAAAAGACGACTCTTATCCCGCCGGTGATGTCCAAACGTCACCTGACAATCCCTGAAGCCACCAAGCACCCCAGGCGCCCGATGAAAGACTCTCAAAGTCCTAGCACCTTCGAGGTCACTCGACGGCTCCTCGGGAGTCGAATGCCCAAGTCAAGGCACTTCGGCATCCCAAACTCGCTAAGAGACCAAACCAAGTTCATTTCCAAAGACTCATGCAATGGTCGTTCATCACTTGACCTAGGATAACTCAAGCCATCTGAGGCTTCCCCGACTCAACCTTGGATGACCCGAGCTACCCAAGTCCACTTCGAGCCACTTTAATGACGTCCCAAGTTTTTCCAAGAACTTCTGAAACCTTCTGGAGACTTCCCGAGGCCTTCAAAGCACTCAAAACCCCTCCAAGACCCAACATGGTCTGTACTAACCACCGTGGATCCGTACAGACCACCGTGGATCCGTACAGGCCATCCTGGATCCGTACTGGCCACCATAAATCCGTACTGTCCACCGGCCGTTTGTCCCATTTCTTCCCAAAGGTATCTAAACTCATCCAAAATTGTCCCAATGTGCCCCAAAGCTTCATTTAACCTTCACCAACCCTCCAAGCTTGTCATTGACTTCCTAAACCAAGCCTTCAAGTGTCCAAGCCTCCCAAAGGCCATGTCCCATCCGTACTGACCATCCCTTTGGCTAGTACGGACATGGCCATTGTGTAAAGCCTTTTCCAAGCCCCCTTGCTCCCTTTACTTCCTTCATTGGCCAAACTTTGCTTCCTTGATCCTTCAAACCAACCTAACTCGTTCTTAGACATGTACAATCTTCTCCATGAGCCTCCATTGGCCACCAAGTCCCACAACAAGCACTCCCAAGCCAAGCTCATTCGTACTGTACCATCCATATGGCTAGTACAGACATGGCTTGTCCACTCTCCCACATAACCATCTTTTGAACCCTCAAACACATCCAAGCTTCCTTCCTTGGCCAAGCCTTGCTTTTCATAATGCTTCAAATCGTCCATCCAAGCTCCCACAAGGCCTAAAGACCTATGCCGAGTCCATACTAGCCATATGGTCCATATTGGCCAACCATAAGGCCAGGACAGAAATTACCTTGTCCAAACGGTCTTCCCATCCTTCGATTGTTTGTCTAACGACACATTTTGGCCTCCAGCGATCATCCCAAGCTTAGCCATGGCCCCAAGGCACCCCAAGATACCCAAAGACCCCACAAGACAACCCTTGGTCGGTACTAGCCAAGGGGTGCCCGTATTGGCCACCCAAATGGTCAATACAGACCAAACCTCCACCAAACCACACGTACTTTGTCCATCTTCGTCCAAAACTCATCACATAGGTTCCAATCCCTTCCAAATTTGTCCCAATGGATCTCATGACCTTCCAAGGGACTTACAAGCATCTTCTTGGTCGTCCAAGGTCGGTCCAAGGCCAAACGAAGACATTCGAGTCTCATTCATGGATGGCCCGGACCATCTGTGTCGTTTCATAATGGAGGTGTCTCAAGCCATCCCGAGACATCCCAAACTCTCTCAAGGCTTCCAAGACATGTCCAAGGGACGTCTAAGGAGATTCAGAGTCAATCGAATCCTCACAAGGTCGTCTAAGCCTCATCTGCGGATGGCCCGAGTCATCCATGCCAATCTGTCCAAGGACGTCCACGCTGGTCCCGAGCTGTCTCAAGATCCCTAAAGGTTTCCAAGGCATATCTGAGGGCATTCGAAGCCGTTCGAGGTCTATTGAGAGAAAATCAACACGTCCCATCTTATTCGCGGACGTCCGACCCCATCCGTGGACGTCCATCGTTTGTCCCCATCCATGAATACCCATCGTCCATCCACGGACATCCGTCATCCATCCCCAAACGTCAGTCGTCCATCCGTGGACACCCATTGTCCGTCCGTATCCATCTACGGTCATCCGCGGACGTCCATCGTCCGTTCACATCCATCCGTGGCCATCTGCGGACGTCTGCATCAGTCTGTGGCCATCCGCAGAAGTCCATCGTCCTTCCGCGAGCCATCCCACGACAATCTGTGGACGACCTCGCTCATCCGACTTCGTCCATGGATCCGTTTGGTCTCGTCCACGTACCAGTCTCACCTAACCGGCGCGCAATGCACTGATCGGCTAGTCAGTCAACTAAAGTTAACCGAGGCTCAAAACCTCCTAAGTGGAGTCCACCACACTCTCAACCAATAATGCGATGACATGTGGCACCCCAAAGGTTCTTAGTATAAATACCCCCTCTCACAAAGAGAAGTGGATCTTCATTCTCTCATTCTCACTTACTCTCTCTATAAAGCTCTTTAGTTTTCTTGTGATCTTCGCGGACTTACTCTCACGCCTGAGGTGGTGTCTCGGATCACAACCCCGGGTTGTTGGTGTTTTGGCCCCCGCAGGTAACAGGTGCCAGGACGACCAAGCTACGTGGACGATCGACCAACTTCAGACGTAGAACATTTTAGGTTACCTTTGCGTACGTGGACAAGAAGACTCGACACTTCATCGTCTTAGTGTGCTTGCATTGACCCCGGTCAAAACAGGCGCATCATCAGTGTTTTAGCGTGTACTAAGGTGGTAGAGCTTTTAATATAGCCGATATTATGGATTTAAATCCGAGGGCATTTGAAATTCAATTAGAGAAAAATCTAATCCGATCAATTTTGGATCAAATCATAATTTTAAAGGGAAATAATCAACCGGATTGGATTGTTCAAATAGGGTAATTTTAGTATTAAAGGAGTGGATTTGTCTGATCTAAATTGAAATGTTATCGAATTCGGAAAAAAAATCAACCAGATTGGATTGTTCAAATATGATAATTTGAGTGTGAAAGGAGTGAATTTGTTTCATCTGATTAGAAATGTTATCGGATTTCATGTTCCAATCCAAAATCTGAATTGACTATTTGACACTATACTTTCTAGTACTTAAAATGTAATATATTATGGATTTAAATTCGAAGACATATGCAATTCAATCAGAGAAAAATTCGATCCGATCAATTTCGGATCTAATCAAATTTTTAAATGGAAAAAATCATCCGGATTGGATTGTGTTAAAGGAGTGGATTTGTCTGATCTGATTCGAAATGTTATCGGATCTCATGTTAAAATACAGATGCCATTTTGTTTATTGATAATTTATTCTTGGAGATGCAGGGGATCGAACCCTGTACCTCTCACATGCAAAGCGAGCGCTCTACCATTTGAGCTACATCCCCATATATATGTTAGTCGATGTTTCTCCCATTGCAATCCCTCTTATTATTCTGTGGCTCTGTGACCTACAAATTGTGTACTTGAGCTTCTTTTGCTATAGGGACCAAATGTATGTGCATTTCGGATTTAGTTCATGGTCAAAGAGGTGAAACTCAATGAACAACTGTTTTATTTCAACGCTACCTATAATACAATGTCGTCTCTGAGAATTCACATTGTTTGAAGGTTTTGGACATTAAATTTTGTCAACCCTACATTTTGTACATCTCAAATTCCTTTCCATTTGACTTACTAACCTCACGTCTTGTCAGAACCACCACTTGTTCAAAATCAATATCAGACAATTAAATCAACTTGTGCATCTACTTCCAGTTGTGAAACATTAATTAAACTATAATAAAACGTGGTCGTGCATTTCTTCACACGACGAGGCTGTCTCGTGAAGAACATCAAGCCAACCGCCAAGCAACCACCTTCAACACTTCCATTGGGTTTGGAATTGCTGGAACAGACTTCAAAACAACATCTGCATCCGAAGAATGTAACATGAAAATTGACAAACAGATAAGTTAATGAAACAAGTCTTTTAATGGCTCATTGAAATGCTCCAGTTTGACCCCTTTTTGGTGGAAATGAGAGAGATAGAGATAGTGGATGGTCTGGTCTGGTCTGGTCTGGTCTTCCTCTATTTTGGGGATACTGTACCTTTAAAGATGGCATGAACCGACATGTCGTAATTCCACAACTTGTAATCTAGCTTCTTCCCCATAACCCAATACAAAAGTTAGCATTTCTACCCAAACCCATATACCCTTTTGGGACCATTCATTTTCTGTGATTGATTGGACCCTCTTTTCCACTTTTGTTGCTATCCTCTTGGCTCTAAACCTTTTCGGCCACCTCAAAATAGGTTTTGTGTAATCATGTGTTCAATTCAAAACATGTTCAAATCAAGATTTTCAATTAAACTGTGAGTATTTGTGATGAAAATTATCATCCATGGACCCCTAAATAGGGTCTGCTCATAAATTAACGTGCCGGACTGCGAGGAGACCGAACCATCGAGAAAGAGCCCTCCGGGGTTTCTGATATTGACACCATCTCAGACCCACACGGGCGTGTCTGTTTCTGTGGGTCCTGTGCGCTCCACGAGGCACACCAAAAACCGCACGAACGAACCGTGAACTCTTTCCTAGTTTCTTGTCTCTGACTGACAGTACTATATTAATAAAAACCCAGAAACTCTCATGGCTTATCTGTCTGTTGAACGTACGGACACAACACTACACAAGAGACAGTCTCAGCAATAGCCTCCTTTTCCGGAGAAGAACAGAACAAACCCTCGAATCCATTATTGTTCCTCCATTTGACCACAACACACACACGTTTCCGATTATATATCCCAACTTTTGACCCTTTTCAATACCCTGATCTCAAAGCTCCTATGTTTACAACACAATGCCTCCGAGGTTTTGATTCATAGACATAGACAGAGACAGAAACAGAGTACTCTGTTTTCAACTACTGGTTCATTTTCTCAGGTTCCTTTCTCATTTTCCCATCTGTTTCCTGGAAATGTTATGTTAAAATATAATGATTGGCTGGCCAGCAGTTGACTTTGTCCACAAAATCACCACTTGCACTACATGCCTTGCCAACCATTTTCACTCCACATTTCAGATTCTTCTCTCTGCCCATCATGTTCATGGCCTCATATAAACATATTTTTTTATTTTATTTTAGTGTATTGATTTTTTTCTTCCTCCTTCAGAAGGGTTCATTGAGTGTTTTGAGACCATCCCATTGATGTGAAAGTTGCTGTATTAGACATGACTTTACCGAATCAGGACATGAAAAAGAAGGTACAGATTCTAAAGCTCAATTCAATTATTTTTGGTTTTTCTTCATTGGATTGTCTGTATCACGTTTTGTTATTTAGTCCGAATTCGTTTCGTCCTAATCTTCCCCTCCTCGTGTTACTGGTTCGGTGGCAGTCTATTTTTCAGAAGTTTTTCACAACAAGGGACAGAAATGAAGGGAAGATGATGAAGGAATCTTTGGAGGACTCTGGTCAGTGTTCATTAACTCATCAATTTTGCATATAAACTATTAGTAACAGTATGTGTGAATTAAGTATGTATCTCAAGATTTCGATCTTCTAGAGCATAAGAATGAGTACTTTTGATTGGGAGTGGACAATGATGTTCGTATTTGGAACTTCCTTCTGATTACACGGATATGAATTCGGTTCCTTTTTCTAGATTGTGAATTTTTTGCCTCCTTGCGCAGATGGAACATTATTTTCTTCTTTACTAAGAATGTTGTAAATTCAAGATTGTCCAAACTGTAGGAGATGGTTTTAGATTGGTTTTTGACGGATTCCACAGGAAAGGAACGATACAGTAGGAGAAATAGTAAAAGCATAATGTCAATTGGGTCCAAAATCAAGAATATATTCATGTTTGAACTTTTGCCTACTGCAAGGAAGGGAGCAAGGATGGCATATCTTTTATCTCTCTTCCACTCTAATTTTATCCATATGATATCAGCTACTTTTCTTCTTTTGGTGCATCTTATAAATTGTTGTTATCGCTGAAGTACAAGATGAGAAGTTGTGGGTTTTTACGCTACACCTTTCAGGTGTTATAAGAATTTTGCTTTGCTTAGATTGGTGGAGACTTTCGTAGCTCTCCCTTTATTCCTTTGTTTTATCCGTTTCTTATTGGGTATTTGTATTTGCAGAACCTCAATCCGATTCAGCACTTGAGAGTCTGTTTCTCGGTGGTGAAGGACCTCCAATGACAAATGAGAAGCAAGTTCAGTCCTTCCAGTATGAGTATGATGATATTTATCTTTTTTATTTCCGAGCCTTTAACTAAATACCTGTCTGGCTAATCATAGTCATTAAATTCCATTCTTCTTTTAGTGTATTTGCAGCAACATGGAATGTCGGAGGCAAGCCCCCTCACAGCGGTCTCAATCTGGATGATTTGCTGCAGGTCCATAATCAATCAGATATATATGTTTTAGGGTATGATCTTTGTTCTCTAATCCCGTTCCTTTCGTCTTTCTTTTCCTTGTGTTGCACGAACCAATTTGTCTAAGTTGTGGATAGGAGTTTATGTTAACACTATATGAACTGTGCGACCCAAGAAATAGAACTGAAGCTTCAGTGCCTTGTTATGTATTTCGTTATATACCATGATTTACTACGTGTATTGATTGTTCTTCTATAACTAATAGTTTTCAGGAAATCGTTCCTTTAAATGCTGGGAACGTGCTAGTTATAGAAGATAATGAACCGGCAGCAAAATGGCTGGCTCTAATAAATCAGTCACTGAACAAGTTCCCCAACGGTTCTTCAAGAGGAACAAAGTCCGCTGCAAGCCTTGGTGGTGCCTTGTTCTTCCAAAAGCCTTCCCTTAGAAAGATCAGCAAGTCTTTCAGGACGGAGAAGAAAAGGAGGCTAAAGAGTTGCAACTGCACGTTTGAATTGGAAAGGAAGAACAGTAAAGATTTCTGTTTTGGATGCCGCCAACAATCAAATGTTAGTGAAGATGACTTCTCTTCAGAGGATGATGATGAAGGACAAAACAACTTTGCTATCACCGACATGTCTACTCCCTCGAGTGCCAACCAGATGAAGTATGGCCTCGTAGCAAGCAAGCAAATGGTGGGGATCTTTGTGACTGTTTGGATGAAAAGGGAGCTTGTTCAGCACGTAGGCCACTTGAGAATCTCCTGTATTAGTCGCGGGATCTTGGGATGTCTTGGGAACAAGGTATCGTATATGTGCATTGCTTATATGCATAAAAATGTGCCGGACAAACTCAAGGAAATTATGTAATGTTCTTTCTGTGATTATATTGCAGGGTTGCATATCTGTGAGCATGACTTTCCATCAGACAAGCTTTTGCTTTATCGTCAGTCACTTGGCATCGGGGGAGAAAGAAGGAGACGAGTATAGGAGAAACTCAGATGTCATAGAGATACTTAAAAACACACAGTTTCCAAGGATCTGCAAAACAAATTATAGTAGGGTGCCTGAGAAAATCTTAGAACACGAGTAAGCATCTTTGGATATTATAGAAAATATGTTCAGAAGATTTCTTCTCAAAGCCTTCACATTTCTAAACTCTACATACTTCTTGTATCCGTGCTCACTGACTTTCGCTTTGGAACTTGGCAGTCGGGTTATATGGTTAGGGGACTTGAATTATCGAATAGCTTTGAGCTACTCTGAAACCCGAAAGCTTTTGGAGGACAATCATTGGGATGCACTTCTTGACAAAGATCAGGTAGTTGTCTCCTCAATGACTAGAATTTGGCCTATATTTTTGCTTGCAGTGTTCCAGTTATACGTTGTGTACTCGTGCTAAGTTATTTGTTAAATGTTTTGATTATAATAGCTAAAGATCGAGAGGGAAGCAGGGCGAGTGTTCAAGGGATGGAAAGAGGGAAAAATCTTCTTTGCACCAACATACAAATACTCCTACAACTCGGACACTTATGCCGGAGAGACAATGAAAACCAAAAAGAAAAGGCGAACTCCAGCTTGGTATGTATCTATATGCAAATAGGTGAATATATTAGACCCAACAAAAACAGTTTTCAAGCCATATTGACTTGTCAAGAAATGCAGGTGTGATAGGATACTTTGGCACGGGAATGGGATGAGAAAGATGTCCTATGCACGCGTTGAGTCCCAATTTTCTGATCATCGTCCTGTGTGCGCGACATTTATGGTGGATGTGGAGGTTCCGGAGAACAACAGTTTACGAAGGGGATCATCTGGAACCAATATAAAAGTCGAAATAGAAGAGCTTTTGCTTCCAACTAATAAATATTCATCTTGACATACATTTAGAAGTTTTGTCGCGGGGACGTTGGTCTGAATTGAGCAAACTGTACAAAGCATTTTTCCATTTCGGGGGTCATAGGAAAGTTTCAACATTTTGATGCCAAACATTGGCAAGAAGTTGGTGGATAAAATCCAGCAGCAAGATGACAGCAAGTAGGGTAGGGTAGGGTAGGGTAGGGTAGGGCAGGGCAGAATATAGGTGACAGATTGAGGAAGTTTCTAGTTTTGTAGATACGACGACATGCTTTCATTGTTTCCCGAACAAGGCAACGCGTTAAGGCTCTCGATTTGTTTTCTACTCAGATGAGACTTGGCAGTATTGATGTTGCTGGATATAGGCATTGTTTACATTTCTTGATTGTAATTGGATTTTGGTGTTTGTATTTGACAATGGATGCAATAAGCCTTCCATTTGGCAACCTTATATGATTCTTTGGGAAACAAGAATTGATGTAGAATCATGAAACTACTGATATAACTCATGATGATTCATTAACTCTCATAAGTAAATTAGCCACAACAAAGCAGACACATGAACTCGAGTTTCACTTAAGTACGTTACATTTATGATTAGAAAATCATGACCCTCGAGTGGTCGAAGATGAAATTAAACTAGTTCACTAGAAAAAGTTAAAACGTTTTGTCACTTTGAAGAGTTCAATTCGAACATGAAGGTTCTAACAAGTGTTACATAAGGACATGAACCGATCAAAAGAATCAAATATATATATACAGTCATTCGCATAAATACGTGATGGCTACACGCTCCCGTCCCCTTCGCGACATGTGGCACTCTAAAGCTCTCGACCATTGAGGTTGTGACACGAAAGCTACACTTCTACTCCTACCAAGCATCTTGTCACAAGGTTACTTGAGCACTAACTCAAATGTCACGTCATTCGTTCATTGTGACTCGTCATCACTCAATCTGACTTAAATATGGCTACATCAGCACTTGACATCCACGTCATCAATGCTTAATTGTAAGGTTAAAAACACTAATAGTACCTAAACTTTGGGCTGAAACCCAATTTAGTGCTTAAAATTTAATTATACCAGAGTTGGTACCGACGTGAAAAAATGTTGATGATGTGGACATGATGACATGGATATTATTATATTTTGAGTAAAAATGAAAAAAAAAAAAAAAAAACAACTCTCTCCGCTCTCTTCTCTTTCTGGCTTTTGGCTCTGCTAATGGTTTGAGTTTTGAACTCCCAGTGATTTCAATATTAGATCTGATCAGATCATTGCCCGCCTCATCTCACTCTCGTCTGTCACTATAAACCAGTCCACTAATTATTCACTACTAACAACAAATACACGAACATACTTGTATATTATTATTCTTATTCCACAAATTGACAATTTCAGCGGAAGCAAATGAAATAAAATGTAAAACTAACAAAATTATTTCCCCTATTTTTACATGTACTTACTCTTAACTATACCTTTTAACCCTCTGATTACCCTAAAATATTGAAACTAACTATTGGCTACCTGAACTATGTCAAACACCTTTCTATCCATTTTTTCATCCAATGTGTTCAAATAACCAAAATACTCTTACAAATAAAAAATAAACAAACCCCAAACAGGTCCTTAGCTTTAAATTTAAAAAATATATAAAAAAGAAAGAAGAAGATGCAGATCTTCAACCTCCTCCGCCGAAAAAAAAAACCCCATTTTCTTGAACCCCCAAAACAACCACCATAAGGTGAGCTCCACCAATGTCTCCTCCTCCACCACCACCTCCAGAAGCAACTAAGCATGAGGCTAGAGAGAGATAAAAGATGGGTTTGTGTTGTTGGTGATGGCTTGGGGAAGCTGTAGTGGTTGTGAGGTTGAGCTTTAGTTGAGGAACACTCAAAGGGAAGCAAATTTAAGCATGGGTGCATCCGATATTCACATTGGTGGGTCAAAATGAACATAAATCAAGGAAAGGGGGAGAACAAAACATGGGTTTTGTGAGAAAAATGGGTTTCCACAATATTTTTTAAAAAAAATGGGCAGACCAGATGAGAAAGACCTAGAAAACGGAACACAACAGAGACTTTTTTCTTTGATTAGTGTTACCTTGTGCTTGTGTTTGTCACTCACTCACTCACAAACAAACATAACGAAGCCAAGAGATATCTGTAAAATGGGTTTCTAAATTTTTCTTGAGGTTTTGAAAAAATTGTGAAAACTATAGAAGTTTGATGAATTGAATCAAAATAGACAAACAAAAAATTCAAATTCCGGCAAATTTACGGTGTTTTCTACGAATTTATTGTGTTTTCGGTCACTTTTTGATGATTCCGGCAACAACTTGATTTTTTCGATGAAACTATATAGTTCCCGGCGATATTTTAAATTTTTCGGTGAGACTTTGAATTTTCCGGCTAATAAATGATTTTCCCGGCGAACCATTGATGAAGAAAAATGGTATAGTGAAGGGCAATTTCAAAATTTCAAAAATATATTGGTCATGTGCTAGGCACATGACTCATTTTTTGGAATATTTCGTTAATTATAACGGAAAAAATTAATGGAAAGATGTTTGGGATACTATGGTAGCCAATAGTTAGTTTCAATACTTCAAGTAAACAGGGTTAAAAGGTGTATAGTTGAATGTATGTATGTGTAATTTTTTCTAATAAAAATTACACTAACAGTTGTGAGGTGATTTAAAAAGGGTAAAATGTCACTGGGCTCCTTGGACTTACCGATTTTTTGGATTTTACCTTCAATTAGGGTTTTGCATAGTTTTAAACATGTAATTTTTCAATTTTTTGAAAAAATTCCAAATGACCTGTGATAACTGGTAAGTTACCGTCACGTCAACAAAAATGTCACGTCGGCTTGCCACCTCATCACTCCATTCCACGTCATCATGCCACGTGTACGAAAGCGTGACGTGGTCAAACGACGTCGTTTTGGCAAAATCTTTTAAAACTAAAAAAATTTAAAATGTACTTTTACTATTTTGCCCTTTATAGTTTTCAATTTTTTATAATTTTACCCTTTCCTTCCTCTCTCTTCTCTCTCTCCTATGTCCTCCCTCCTCTCTCTCTACTGTAAAAACAAAATCAAACCTCATGAAACTAAAAAAAAAACCTCCAAAATATTAGAACAACAACATCATAAAGCAAAACACTACAAGAAAACGCTCCATTTTCGACGAAATTTCCGACGAAATGGCGTCGAAAATCTGGAATTTCCGACGGATAGGCCCGTCGAAATTTTTTTCCGACGAAACGTTCCGTCAAAAATTTCGAATTTCAAATTTTGAAATTCAATTTTTCTTAAATTTTTTTAAAAATATTTAATTAAATTTATTAAAATTCAAATT